>JAMPIV010004191.1:0-83035 GCA_024509875.1 Oreohelix idahoensis
TACTCACAAGCGAAAAAGAATGTTTAGCGTTAATCTGGGCAATAAAGAAGTTTCAAATCTATCTGTATGGTAGGACTTTTGTGGTGGAGACGGATCATCAGCCTCTTGTATTCTTATCTCAGGCTAAGCATGAAAACGCAAGATTGCTGAGGTGGTCTTTATTACTTCAACCTTATCAGTTTAGTATCCAATATATCCCAGGCAAATTGAATGTCGGTGCAGATTTCCTCAGTCGGCACCCCTGTGATCAAAATTAGAGTAATGGCAGACGGGAGGAGAGATTTTATCTATGTGTATCACTGGTTTTGGAACTTGCCGTAGGCATGTTTTCAAGTGGGGAGATGTGTCATAAAATTAACGAGTGATACAACGTAAAAATATCTCCAAAGGATAAAATGTAAGGATAAAAACCAATGCGTAAGCTGCTGGAATACATGATCGCCCGCGCCGCGGGTCATCAGGTGTTAGACTTGAAGGCAAAACGGAACGAGGATCAAAAGACAAAAATCTGACTGAACGCGTACTTGAACTAGCGAGGTTAATGGACGCAAATTGGTGGGGCAAGGAGGAAAAGTCACGTTTTCCCCCCCCCCACCCCCCAAGTTGACATAAAGTAAGGAATTCGACAGAAGGGACCTTGGATATGATACGCCACAGTCATTTATTGGACGCTTTTGCGATACCAAGCCTTTGATTTGAATTCAGCGGCTAAACGCAGATGCTTGAAATATTACAAAATTTAAAAAGTAACTTTTTCTTAATATTAATGTTAGGAATATAAAAATTAGCTGGCCGGATGGCCCATTCTGAGCAGTGAAATAATATGTTTTTTAATTTTACAGACGGATAGATAATAATGAAAATAATGACAAAAGACAGTGTTGTTCACAACAGCGAAAGACTGCATTGAATCAAAAGTGTCGCTATTTGCACAAAAAAATCGCGACCTCGAGACGCAGGTGTTCAAATCTACTTAGCATGGAAGAGAAGGGATATTGGTGGAAGCTGTGTCTAAAAATAACTTTTAACGACAAAATTTTGGAGGGGAGAGAAAGGTTGGTTCAAAAATCAAGTACGTTTTTGTGAAAACGCAAGTAGAGACGGACAGACTAACAGATAAAAATCCATACTTGACTGAAGCATGACTGAAATGACTTTAGTGTAGGAAATTTGAATTTAAAAAAAAAACCAAGGCATTGATTGGCCACAGACAATCATATTATCCGCGCTCAGACGAGCTTTTTTTGCCATTCCTCAATAGTTGTCCAGTGATAGACACAGTAAATTTCAAGTGTGGTGATTTCCAAATGAAATAAATTGAAATAAGTTCAGGGACGCCATACTATAGCCAGCAGCTCAGCTGAGTTTTGCTAGCATTTCTGTGTTCTTTATTCATAATCTGGTAAGATTGAAATTATTTCTTTGTATATTTTGAATATTGTTTAATGTTCGAGTGATTTGATACTGCCATATCGAAATCTAGCCTTACAAACAAGTAAGGATTCGCTCTGGACCCCCCGCCCTAGTTCAGGGTCTAGGGACAAACAATATATAAACTACAGCAAGGTTTAGGAAGGGGTGATCAAGTGTTGAGAACAGTGAATCATATCACCTATCCTATTCTATGGCAGTGAGATAATGCACCTATTTCAGAATCTGTAGACTGGGGAAACTTACCCTATGCGAAACCAACTAGGTAAGATGTGCTGTCTGGTCAGAGAGAACTGACCCTGTTTATGTGGTGTTATTGTAATTTGTTATGTGTAGAAGTGGCTTATTAGGTAAGGTTCTGAGCAAAAACCAATACTTTATTTCAGAGCTGTGAGTTCGATCTTGACACTAAGGTGGTGTCAAATGCTGATTAATAATTGAAGTGAGGACCCGTGCAGGGTACATTTCGACAGAACATCTGTGTATTGCTCAAGCACGGAGAGGTGGGGCCATCATATTCCAGCACCAGAACAAATCTGGCAAAGTTAAGTAGGCTAGCTGGCCTGCTGAACTTACACCAACTTCATAAAACTAGCACCCAAGAGAATTTACTACTGAAGCATCCCATTTCCTTCCATCATTAATGGACAATGCTGTGTAGGCATAAACAGGGAGGGATGAAGCCACCCCAACAGCACATCCATTCATAGTTTTCCCAGAAAAATTAACATTACGAACAGTAATACTATAATTAATCTTGAAGATTGCATATGTAAACATCTTTCATTTAACATGCCATTTATTCATGCCATTCATTCATAAATTTCAAAATCATTGCATAAGTTCTGGCCAAAATAAAACCTTGGTTCAGAACAAATAAATTAAAAAAAGATTTTCTATTCTAAATTTAACCAGCTGAATTTAGTTCATTGTGTTATAAATTTTATTGATAGTATTAGACTTAATTAATATCTGTGGGTGTGTGTATATGTCCATACAACACATTGCATTCAGTACCCTAGATTTTAACGTAGCCACATTCATTAGTAAAAAAAGATATGTGTGAGGTCATAAAGGGGTAGCACGAAAGGGCCTTCTGTATATTCACAGTTACAATTGTGGTGAAGTGAGATGTTATAAATATTTATAGGGGACTTAGTGTACTGACTGAGATCAGCTGTGAAGGTATATATATCTAATAAGAGTAGTGTATTATATATAACCTTACTTGCTGCCACATATGTATACCTCAGTCAGAATTATTCTGGAATAGTGTGATGACTACGTTATATGTCTAGGGTATGTGTATGATGAAGTGTAAGTCAAAACAACAACAGACAGATAAACTTACTTACTTACTTAGTCGTTCCCCTTCTACCGTGAGGTGTAGAGGTTTGGAAGAGAGAGCGCCAGACCATTCTATCAGCTGTCTTCTTCCTGGCCTGGTTCCATTCTAGTCCTCGGTCCTTCAAAGATTGTCTAATGTTGTCCTCCCAGCGGACTCTGGGTCGTCCTGGAGGTCTGGATCCCTGGCTCTTTGTTTCCCAGACAGATAAACAATTTAATTTATTCCACTACACTTGACAACACTGTGACACTCACATACATAAAACACTCTACGAGGATATCTTAAAGGAGTCACTGATAACTTTTCAAATAACAATATGTATTCAGTGCTGTCATGAAGGTATATGTGTCCTGATTCAAATACAAAGGGAACCAGGAATCACAATCAATTTTAATTACAAGTTATATGTACAGAATTTATCAATATGAATATTGTAGTGACATATAATATTAAAAGTATCCTATGTGTGTCAGTTGTGTAGTAGTAATATGAGGTAATACTGGTTTTGTTTTGTTCAAGCTCTGTTGGTATTTGTCATCATGACTTCAATAGTTTGTCTTTATTGGAACTAGTATTGGAGATGTTCTCAGTTCCTGATATTAAAACAATTAAATTCCCCTCTTAATTGTATTTTACACTGTCATTTTAAGATGGGGGTACATAATGTTGAGCTCAGCTGGCCACATCAGCTTATCTTGCGTGATGGCGGCAGGAAAAGACTCCTCTGCTCGATTTCTCCCCTGGGCTCTGGAGACACCTCACTGATAGCTAAATGGACCAAGGAGTATGCTGTCCGACTCTGGATTCAGCAAAGCTCTGACCAGGTGCTGCTCAATAACGTTAAGACCACAGTCCCTGAAAACAAGAAGGATGTACCTTCTACTTCATAACTAATTGATACTCTAGTTCTACACTGAGCACAATACATCACAAACATTGAGTTCAGAGCGTTAGGCCAACTGTCAGCTTCATCTGAAATACTTTATACCAGTATTTCCCTCCCTAATGGTTACTACGCCTCTGCAATTCCAGCATTATTTCTGTCTAATCAATAATCTAGGTGTCAGTGTACTGTTTGGCCATTCCATGCCGTTTTACTTTCCTCCGACACCTTCTGTTCAGGCTGGAGCATTATAGGCTTTACATCATGTTCGCTACTGAACTACACATATATACAGGCATAAATTAACAATTTACATTCAATTTTCATTAAAAGATATTGAATATTTCAAGCTTACCACAATTCATAGAATAATAAACAGTTTCGTTGACTGGCAATGGATATAGCACAACTCCGATCTGCCGGTGTTCCAGGCTTTATTTTATATAAAATATACACTGGTGCTCAACGTACTGCTTCTTAGTAGGTTTATTACAAGATGTGGCAATGAACAGACGCTCTGAATCAAGTATATTCGCAGCTCTACCCAATGAAACCACGTCTCCACATCTTTTCAAAAAAGTACCCCGTCTATTCGTTTCCCATAACAACACAAGATAGTATTTATAGCCCGACCAATCGTGTTTAGTCTTATATTTGTTGCGCTCCAATCAATTAGGAGTTAACATGGTAGGCTATTTCCGTAACGTAAGGTTTTTTTCAAACACGTTATAAAAAAATTTTATGAGCAGAAATGATTTCATGCTGTCAGGCATCCCCACTATTTTATTTTGGTTATAATTTATTAATTCCTAGACTATTTGCGTAACGTTTTACATATTCTTTGTCAGCAAGCCCTAAGGAACCCAAATATACAAATTTAAAAGAGCTAAGTGGCTGCGTTCAAAATATGCAATTTCTTCTACCTCCTGTTTCGAAGATGTGCTGTCTGGGTACTGTAATGTTTTCAAACGTAAACCCATCTAATGTTATCTTTTCTAATAAGCGTTTTTCAAGATTTTAAAACCTAACTCTGGGAAGGTTAGTGTTTTTATCACTGTCCGTCTGAAAAAAAGTTAGTGCATGTGGCCTTACACGCGTGATAGTAGTAATTGTGTATCGCGCGACGCGAGTTTAGTGTTGCATGCGTTCCTGATTTTCAGCCCTCCCTTCTTTCTATTTGAGTCCATCTGTTCGTTCGTTTTGGTAACGTAGTATAATTAATGTTAGGATTAATTTAGGTCATTACGCAGTGTGCCTCTCAATGTTTTTCTTAGAAATGCAATACCCGTTTTAATGTGTTGTGGAAACGCTTGTATTTATGCAGTGGCTTATATTTAACGTGGAAACGTTACAATTTGCAGACGAAGCATAAAACAAAGGGGATTTCGAGTACTGTCATTGTGACAGCACTGTTCTTTACCATTCTTCTTCCTTTTATTAAATTTATTTGTTAGGCTTTATATTTACCTGATAATTTATATATGTGGATTAGAATATTTCACGACAACAATTATCTCAGGAGCCTTCACAGCTGACCTCACGCATCACACTAGGTGATAACACCACCATACAATACCATCAAAATCCACTACATACAGTAGTTGTTGCGAGGGGTTTCAAAGATAATGTGTTTTCTTTCACCATCAGAATCTATAGCCCTACGTAGAAGATTGCCCGTTCAACCGGCATTGGGTTGTACCATCTCTACTAACATCCAAAAAAAAATAACTCACAAATTAAGAATAACATCAAATTGTTACGGAGTTGAGTGTTCGTATGATTGACAATCCAATTTTGATCTATAAATTAACAATATCAACACTCCAAAACTTGGCAGTTTTCAAACGTCTAGGAATTGAACTCAAGTCCTCTTAGTACGTATAACATTTATTTTCCACTTTGGCTCCTCTTGACATGTTTGCTTCACAGAAAGTATGAATATGCATATACATATCATATGCTTATCATTTGTTCTGGCAATTCAGTCCAATACTCTGTACTCCTGTTCATCTCCTTAATAAAATGCATTGTTTACTTTACGTAACATTTGTCCATTAGTGTGGCGTTATTTCATTATTCCTTAAATCATAATGAGACAAATAAACTCTAATTTATGCTGACTGCATATTCCGTTATACATAGACACAAGCGGTGAATACTTCCAAGTACATCAAGAACATCCTTCCATACACTGAAATCCTCCCGAACATGTGAACACCCTGTCCAACTGGACGCTGAGCCAAAACTAAACTGTTGCTATAACCAAACGTCATTTCCTAACCACACATAGAAACATTCGTACCGACACCTTTGTGCGCACCACATAGCCTTCAAACACAAGTCTCTATCCAGTGCGCAAAAAGTGTCGTAACATATGCTATACATATACTCTTAATTACTGTATAACGCAGACGTCTAGATAATGAACAAGGAGCCAGAACGAACGAAAGAACGAACGAACGAAATCTTTATGTCATCCCGGTAAAGAAACAGGCATAACTGCCTTTTTACATGTCTGCCCTGTAATAATACTCGTACAACTCTCAAAGTGTTTTCAAATTCAAATATTCTTAACCTCGTTTGGTTTTTGGTTTTAAGGACTATCTTCATTGCAAACGGACAACTCCATTAGTGCTTCGATCTCCTCCCTTAGATCCCACAAGGAGGATCTCAGCACAGTGCACGAACTCCGTAGCACCGGCGAGATTCCAATGTGTGTATACAGGAATCACACATTCTCTAAATATTTTGTGGTGAGTAGGTTTCTAATTTTTGCCAGGGCAGCGGCCATATGGCTGTTGCGTGTGTTTATCTTCTTGTAGTTAGGTTTGGGTTAGAATATAGTCACAAAAACGTGCATGCATCATACTGATAAACACGAATGGAGACGAGTATGGTCGTTACAGGACATCGCTGGCCGAAGAACACAAGTCGTCGGTTAGAGGGTCCACAAATCATCTTCAACATTTATTTTACTTCAGGAACAACATCATCATGGTGAAGGCATATATATAAGGCATACATCATAGTTAATCCTTCATCTGTCTCGTCTTAATCATTCAGTTCTGGCCGCTGTACTAGAGGTGCATACGAACGATGACCACCCAAGTAATGTGGACCAGACGACGTGAATGTAAAAATACTTGAATTATACCTTCATCAATAGGTGGAACTTCTTGATAAGTTCTGAATCATCTTATATAACATAGTGGCGGCCTTCGAAGTCAAATATGCCACTTAAATAGATCTCTTTCTCCGCAATACTTGGAGCTTGAATAACACACGTCTTACTGTGAAGACTAGAAGTAACGAAAGGCCACGAATATTAGCCGTTAGCATAAATTAGTGCAAAACGCGTTACGTCATTAACAACTGGTGACGTATTAAATAATACATAATGTCTCAGACTTAAGGGTCTTTTATATTTGGACATGCGCCCTAATAACCGACGAGGCAAAAGTGTTATATAAAAAAAAAATGTAGCGTTCAATATAAGTTAAAACACGTGCAAAAACATGAGTTACCACAGAGAGACATATTACCTCAAAATAAATGGCAATAGCCTATGTGTGGCAACGATACAACATACATTAATATTCGTTCTTTAACAATGGCTTACTCTTTACGCTTTCCAACTACCGTGAGATTTTTAACATGCACAACTTGGACACGGGACCTCATATTTTTTTCGCCCTTATCCGAGAAGGTTATGTATCACAGGAGACCAGGGGAGAGTATAACATAATTAGGACAACTGGTTCTAAAAAAAAATGTGTTTGCCAGAAATTATATTCCCTTTCCGGGGAATCGAACCCGGTACCTTCTTAATTCGAGGCGGGCGCCATACCTCTTAGCCATCCTGACCATACATTTTCATATTCTTAACCTCAATAATAAGCAATATTGTCATCGCATTCAGTGATTGAGATCACACACGTACATTCACTTACACAAACATACACATAGATAGATAGATAGATAGATAGATAGATAGATAGATAGATAGATAGATAGATAGATAGATAGATAGATAGATAGATAGATAGATAGATAGATAGATAGATAGATAGATAGATAGATTTTTTTTTTTTTTTTTCCTTAACCAGCGGCACTTGGGCTTTCAGCCCTTCGGCCCAATGACATATCATTCTTAGGCTGGGGAACCTGAGGACTTTCCTTCCAACCCGGTCAGGAGCTTTGCTCCTTCCCATCCACAGAGGGTTTATCACAGGAGCCGTTCAGGCTATTCAGTCAAATTTCCGGCCGTAAACATTTCTTCAAACGCCGACGCCCGGGTTTGAACCATGAACACCTGGTCGCCAGTACAACGTCGAAGCCATTACACCAGCGCGGCTCCCAGATAGATAGATAGATAGATAGATAGATAGATAGATAGATAGATAGATAGATAGATAGATAGATAGATAGATAGATAGATAGATAGATAGATAGATAGATAGATAGATAGATAGATAGATAGATAGATAGATAGGTGATGAGATTCCCCGGTGTTCCGCTGTTCGATTAGCGCTTTTCCGATATAACATTATTTTGATTTTATTCCATATGACTGTTATACGCTTTAAAAATTCGACCTTACGATGTGCTAAACTCCGTGGGGTCAGGAATACAACTTTCAGACAGAGCTGAAGCAATAAAGCTATTTCATATTTGAAATTAAAGTTAAAAATATTACATTTGCAAGTACTGTACATACTCAGGGACCCATTGTATGAAATGGAATTGAGGCCCTTGACAAATAAATATACAGAAAAATTGCGCGCATATCATGTCTGAAAATAAATAAAGAAGTCTAAGAAATGAAACGAGAATTCTTAAATGACATCATAGTTAGGCATCAAAATACTCGTAGTGTGGTCACATAACATAACACATAAAAGACATAACACCGTATTGAATATCAGAATCCAGTGATTCCCAAAGTGGGCGGAACCGCTCCCCTATGGTCGTTGTGAAGATTTAACATGCTGAAGTCATCAATGTTACTTAATGTAACGCTTACATGTAAAAGCGCTTTGATTATACATGGCCTTGACGACAGCACTGAAAAGGATAAAGTAGACTGAACAAACCTTAACCCACTTCCCTCCCTAACTTCGCTCGTCCCAGTTTCTCATACATTCTACAGCATAGGTTCTGAACCTGGGTTAAGAGACGCTTGTTATTGGGGGTGGGAGTGACCGGTAAATATTTAGTAAATAATTGCATTATCCCATTGTGCACTGTGGTAAGATCCTTCTTGTGTGATCTGAGGGAGGAGATCGGAGCACTGATGGAGTTGTCCGTGTGCAGTGAAGATAATTCTTGAAAACAAAACCAAATTATCCCATTCAAACATTTCGTAAGATATACATTATAAATTAATATTTGCTCAAATGTTTCGTACCAGTGTTAGTTTATAAAAGGTTGTGGATTGGAGAGACACCCCCAGTGAGGCGGGAACGAGACAGGAAAGGTGGGTAGCACAGTGGTTGTACTACTAGGATCATTAAGCAAGACATGGTTTCATCTATTTTTGCAATCCTTAGCTCTAGTAACCATCACTGATTATAAATTCTAAACGCAATCTCTATTCTGAAAGCGGATGTGAAAGATACCGAAGCCCACGTTGTCCACTCGGTCAACACCGATGTAAGAGACAATAACAACAAGAAGTATGTGGTCAGCTCACCCAGATTTAATCAGCATCTTTTGGAAGGTGAAAACTAATGCTAAATAGTGTTTACCAGTTTAATATTGGTGAGTGTTCATGGGCAAGGTGTGTCCCAGTGTACTTTTTCGCTGGCAGCTGAAGACATTAGAAATCAGAAGGCGTTTAAAAAGGACTAGCTGTGCTTTGTTGCAGATTTGGTTGTCTCAGTATTTAAGTGTGCTAGTGATAACGCTTCTTTTTTTATCGTTAGCCGCAAACTTTCAAAGCAGTCAGTGGCCATCACGTCTCGTGGCGTCGTATGGAGCAGCAACAAACTGCTTCCACTTTGCTCTGTGACAACACGATACGTTAATAAACTAGAGCCAAGTTACTCTTATCTTCCACTTTGCTCGGTGATAACACGATACGTTAATAAACTAGAGCCAAGTTACTCTTATCTTCCACTTTGCTCGGTGATAACACGATACGCTAATAAACTAGAGCCAAGTTACTCTTATCTTCCACTTTGCTCGGTGATAACACGATACGTTAATAAACTAGAGCCAAGTTACTCGTATCTTCCACTTTGCTCGGTGATAACACGATACGTTAATAAACTAGAGCCAAGTTACTCTTATCTTCCACTTTGCTCGGTGATAACACGATACGTTAATAAACTAGAGCCAAGTTACTCTTATCTTCCACTTTGCTCGGTGATAACACGATACGTTAATAAACTAGAGCCAAGTTACTCTTATCTTCCACTTTGCTCGGTGATAACACGATACGTTAATAAACTAGAGCCAAGTTACTCTTATCTTCCACTTTACTCGGTGATAACACGATACGTTAATAAACTAGAGCCAAGTTACTCTTATCTTCCACTTTGCTCGGTGATAACACGATACGTTAATAAACTAGAGCCAAGTTACTCTTATCTTCTACTTTGCTCGGTGATAACACGATACGTTAATAAACTAGAGCCAAGTTACTCTTATCTTCCACTTTTTAAAATAGTTTTTATTGTAATGCAGAGATATGAAGGGGGCGCTGGGGATGTGCTCTGGGAGCCAAAGGGGCGGTGAACCGAAAAATGTTTTGGGAACACTGTCATAACCAAAACAAAACAAAAAACAATGACGGCAAGCGTGCAAGCGAAAGACAGCGCTATAAGTGAGAAGATAACATCAAGAGATGGACAGGAAAGAGTCTATCAGAGTGCACCATCAAGACAAGAGACAGAAGACTTTGGACGTCGACTGCAGCGAACCTTCGATGTCACCTTATCTATTCCATCTCACGAATAAATGTATGTTAATGAGTTATAATGCATCAATGATAAATTAAACAAAAATACCACGCAATTAGACTTTGCAATTAACCGGTACAGTGTATGGAATAAAGTACCAGACAGGATGTTGCCAGCAAGCGAATAGCAATAACAAACAGAATATATTACCTACAGCTGTAAACTATATATCATAATTATAGAACATTGCGGATTGAACTGGTTATTTTAAGCCACGAGATTTTGTTGTTTTTATTTGTAAACTCAGCAATACTGGTATTCAGTCATCAGTCCCCTCAAACACTCTTCTCCACCAATATCACAGGTCAAGGCCTATACCAACGGTTTCTTAACTCTTTATTATGTGCCATTGACCCCTTTGATTCACCGATGAAGGCTATAGTACCCTTTGATTGCCAAATGAAGGCGATGGACCCCTTTGATTGCTCAATGAAGGCTTTGAACCCTTTCATTCTCCATCAAATTTTATTTTATGTCCAGAACCCCCTAAAATCGATTCACCATAAACTTAACATCCCCAAATTTCCGTAACATCATCCCCAAATTTCCGTAACCTCTCAAAATTTTCGTAACATCCTCCATAAATTTCAGTAACATCTTCCCCAAATTTCCGTAACATCCTACCAACATTTCTGTAACATCCTTGTGACGTGCACTGGAAAAGAGCTTACAGTGATCTGACAGCTTATTGTAACCTTATAGCTGCTCTCTGATTTGCTAGCTCAACATGCCTTATACCAACTGTCTATTTCGGCAGCTCACCCTTTTGTGCCCTTCCCTCTTTCCTGTAAACACGAGCTAACGCAGTGTTTACAATCTTCGTTGACCTGTCAGTATAACAGGAAACAAATCACGCTTTGTTTTACTCCTTTTCACTCAAGCGAGCTCATCTGTCAATCAAATAATACTTGACAGACAGACAGTACGTGAGAAAGGCGGAACTGACCCTTTGAAATTTGCTTAGGGGAAATCTAAAAATCCCTAATATCCTTTGATCTCGGAATACGAGCATTATACAGGTAAAACCGCTAGGAGAGCAGAAAGTCTTTTGATGTCGGTCACCACTCCAGACGAGAAACTCTGGAAGACCGAAACGTAAGCTTTATCTTGCATCTCTGCTTCTAAATTTTGTCCCACACAGTAGCGCGAAATAACGCCATTAGAGATGAAAGAAATCCGATGATATATATATATATATATATATATATATATATATATATATATATATATATATATATATATATATATATATATATATATATATATATATATATATATATATATATATATATATATATATATATTGCTGTTTTCTTTAACTCAACCATCAGTGTCAGTCAGAATTTGAGAAGAAAGTCTAGCGCGAAGACATAACCTTTTCTTTTGGATTATTGGTTAAAAAAGTGATTCGTAGAGATTTTCATTCTGGATTTTCTGGTAAATAGTTCTAAGTGTTAGAGGTATTTTACAGTGATAGCATTTAAAGTTAAAACTTTAAACATACAGTTAAATACTTCACTTGGATAATTTTCTTTGTTAGTAAGGCGAATTAAATAAAATAACGCGTAGCGAGTTTCATTACCAGATATTCAATTAAAATATTAGATCACATCACCGACGCTACATAGCTGAGACGAGATAGTAAATTTTGTTTACAGTGTAGACCGACGCAGCACTAAACTCTCCAGGAGAGAGATAAACAAGACGGTTAACCAGACCGAACTTAGAGGCTAAACGACTGATAGTGGGAGGGAATAAATACTGTTTATATTTCACTTTATAATTTAAGTTATTATAGCATCTATTATTTTTGTAAATACCATACGACAAATTAACAGACTCCGACAATTTACTAGCTACTAAATGACAGGTGATAAGTTGTACGTGCACATTGTGAGAAAAATAATAAATAACACACTGTGCGTGTGACTGTCAGCCGCGAGAAGGGGCGGGGGAGTCTTCATCGGCTCAGTCCGACAGAAATCCGCGGCCAGCGACGTGTGTGTGTAGGCATAGAACGAACACCGTGTATCTTTTAAATTTGTCAGGATTTGACAGAGCGGAGGAGAGACTGTCGTGTCCCCGTCTATATATATTTATATTTACATAGAGTGGTACACCCATGTGTTACCGGGGCCCGAAAGGGAACCAAAGAATAGTAACACTGTTCCCTGCCATGCATGTCGTAGAAAGCGACTAAGGAGGGTTGGGCGTGGGGCTGGTTACCCCATCCTGTAAAAAAATTTAAACCACAAAAACCTCAACATGGACAAGTCAATTAATGAAAATAAAACACAGCCATCCAAGACAGGGGAAGGTCCTCTCGCAGGGAGGCGTATGATGCAACACAGAGAAAGCCGAAAGGAGTCTGTGTTACTGACTAACCATCTTTCTTCTAGGAGAACTTCCAGATTTGGCACCTGGAATGTTCGGACATTAAACGAATAAGAGAAAGTGGCACAAGTAGCAGCAGAAATGAAGGAATATAAAATAGAAGTTCTGGGAATGTGTCAAACAAAGTGATGATGATGATGATGATGATGATGATATAATCCCTTTAGCTGTGAGCAGGTAGCTCTTGACAGCCCATTGCCTCTCTGACAAAGGTGCAAGTCTTCCTCAGTTGCTGTGATGATGTGTAGAGTGTATTGTGGATGGTTGGGTGCGATGGGAGTAGTTGGCGTCGCAGGTTTGTTAGTCTTGGGCACTGTAACAGTAGGTGTTCAACTGATTCCTCATGGTGGTGGCAGTGCCTACAGTTTGGTTCACGTAGTGGGTCTATTCTATTTAAATGTTTATTGACAGGGGCATGGCCTGTTCTCAGCTGGAAAATTAGACTCTGATCTCTTCTTTTCAGTTGTTTAACTGGATCTTGAGGGTTTGGTTTAGCTTGATGTTTGAAGAATAGCCGCCCTGTCTGGGAGGAAGCCCATTGGTTTAGCCATTCTTCCCTATAATTGTTTCTCAGGATCTGTTGGCAGGTTTGCAATGTGGTACTTGATGGGAACTGGGGCAGTGCTGCTCCTCTTTTGAATAGTTTGTCGGCTTTTTCATTTCCTGGGACTCCGACATGCCCTGGGATCCACTGGAGTGTAACTTCGACGCAATAGGAAGTGAACAGTTGGTCAATAAATCTACAAATGTTATTAATGTTAGGGGACATTTTGCTTTCTAGGGCTTGGAGTGCTGATTTTGAGTCTGAGAATATAACAATATCCTCAGGTGGAGTGATGGCACTTTCAAAGTCTGAGATTATCCGGCACAATGCTTTTTCTAGTGCTGTTATTTCTGCATCATAGCTGGAACAAATTTCTCCGCAAGGGCCAAAGATGCAAGGGTGGTCTTCTGGGTGCTGGTTGGGGTATTTTATCACTGCGCCATATCCAGCATTGATGGTAGCTTTAAATGCAGATCCATCTGTGTAGATATGGATGATGTCTTGTGGATATGAATCTATAGTTTCTAAAGCGATGGTTTTCAGTAGTGGTCCTAGAGTGTTTTTGTCTGCTGAGGGGTCAGAGAGTTCAGTTCTTACTATGGGAGTAGTTGCCTGCCAACAAGGTGGTTCATTATTGACAGTTACCATCGGCTTTCTAACTGCTGGTAGGTGGTGTTTGATGCTAGCTTCTTTTGCATTTTTAAGAAAAGATGTCTTTTGTATTCTGTGTTTTTGGTGCCACTGCTCTATCATTTTCCTATTCTCCTCCTTTGTGTCCATTCTCAGATACCTTTCGTATGTTTCCACTGCTGAACGTTCTCTTCTTAGGTTTAAGGGTTCAATATTGGTGTTGATTTCGCATGCATCTGTCGGCGTTGTCTTCATGGCACCACTTATAAACCGTAGAGCGTGATTTTGGACTTTGTCTAGCTTTTGTAAGAGGCTTTTACTTGCAATAGTTTGGAGGGGGAGCGAGTAGTCAATTACTGGGCGCATATATCCAGTATAGAGTTGGCGTAATGAGTGCTGGTCTGCTCCCCACCCACAGGAAGAAAGGTGCTTAATGAGCCTGAGTCTTGTGGATGCTTTCTCAATCAGCTTGTCTATGTGGGGTCTCATGGTAAGTCTACGGTCGAGCTCGACTCCAAGATATCTCGGGCATTCTTCATATGCTAATTTCTCTCCATTCATCCAGACCTCGATGTTGTTCTCATTAACTCTCTTGTTTAGACTGAACAGGCCATACACAGTTTTCTCTACATTGATTTCAAGTTTCCAGAACTGGCAGTATGCAGAGATGGTTGCCAAGTTTTTATTCATATTTTTGGTGATGGTTTGGAGGTATTTTCCTTTTGTCCAGATGACTAGGTCATCAGCAAATAGTGCTTTTTGGCAGGTGATGACATCTGGGAGGTCATTTATAAATATAAGAAACAGTGTACAACTTAGTGCTGATCCCTGAGGCAGTCCTTCCTCCAGGGTTCTTTGTTTTGATGTTGCTCCACTGAATGTTGTTTGGATTGTTCTGTTGTGGAAGAAACCTTTTAACCAGTTGTACATTCGCCCTGATATTCCCATTCTTCGCATTTTGAAGAGGAGGCCTATCCTCCAGACTCGATCATAGGCTTGTCTAAGATCAATAAATGTTGCAAGCACATTTCTTTTTTCTTGGAAGGCATCACCTATCTCTTGGGCGAATCGTATCAACTGATCCATTGTCTGTTTGTTTCTTCTAAAACCTGACTGATTGGTGTTTAAGATCTTATTGCTTTCTAGCCACCAATATAGCCTTTCATTTATCATCCTTTCAGTGATCTTGCCTAGGTTTGATGTCAAGGAGATCGGTCGATAGCTTGTTACTTCATTGGATGGTTTTTGTCCTTCTTAAGGACTGGGGATGATATTGGCTTTTCTCCAGTCTGTTGGTAACTTGCCTTCTCTCCAGGTCTTGTTAATGAGGTCAAGGATGGTGGAGAGTTCATAATTTGAGAGTTTTGAGATCATCTCGTTAGTGAGCCGATCAGGTCCAGCAGCTTTTCCTTTCTTGCATTTTTTTAGGGCCATCTTGAGTTCTGAAAGAGTGAAGTTCTTTTCAAAGACCTCACAGCTAGCTGTTGGTTGTTTCTCCATCATTTTGGTGAGTGATCTGATAGCACTGTCAAGTCTCTTGCGTGGTTGTTTTTTGTTTACGTTAGCAAAGTGCTTATTGAAGGCTTCTGCTTTCTGTGCATCCCTTGTTAGTGGTGGTTCAGTGCTTGTAATGATGGGTTCAGGGTTTTTCTTTCTTTTAATTCCTGAGAGATTTGATATGAGGCACCATGCTTTCTTTCCGTCTTTCCGCAAGTTTAACTCTCCACATTTCTTAACCCATGTTTCTCTCTTTGCTTTTTTGCTCAGACGTTTAACTTTTGCAGTTAGGCGGTTGTAATTTGCTTTGTTGGCGGGGGTTGGGTGTTTCTCAGCTTGCCGTCTTGCTTTTTTCCTCTCGTTTACAGCAACCTCCAGTTCTGTACTCCAGTAAGGTTTAAACTTTCTCCTACATCCTCATGGAATGGCTTCTTTAGCAGACTGCAGTAGTGCTGTAGTGATTTTACTATATACCTTGTCTATGTCTAGCGTCATGTCAATGGCCTCGAATCGTTGTCGTACTTGTCTCCTGAAGAAATGCCAGTCTGCCTTTTTGTAGTTCCATGGGGGTGATGTTAAGCAATTTCTTTTTATTTCCCTGGTGTTTGTGATCTCAAGGAGGATGGGTCTGTGGTCACTTCCGATGTCGTCGAGGACTCTAACTGAGCAATGTGGGTGGATATCTGCTGTTACTAGGGTGAGACCTGGTCTGCTTTTTGTTCCACTGGCGCGGTGGAGCAATGTCGGTGGGGTGTGAGCATTCTGCAGTAGGATGAGTGTGGTAGTGTTAGTGAGTTCTTCTATAGCTATTCCTGTTGGGTTCCTGTCTGTGTAGCCCCACAGAGGTGAATGACCATTCATGTCACCAGCAATGATCATTCTCCTCAAGTCCGTGGTCTGGAAAGGCTTCAGAGCAAGGTGTGTTTTTGGCGGGTTGTAAATGTTAATGATTTTCAATGGCTTTCCACCACTCCAGACTATCACTTCCTGTAGATCTGTTTCGTCATTGGTTTCAAGAGCAACAAACCTCAGCGTGTGTATCATTCCGGATAAGTGTCACTAATCCTTGACATTTTATACACTTGCACTGGTACACTGTATAGCCTGTGATATGGAAGGAGGTGTCTTTTGGTAGCATTGCTTCTTGGATAACTGCAACATGGATTTTTAGGTCCAGTAGAAGCTTGGTTAGTTCAAGTATTTTGTTTCGGATTCCTGATATGTTGAGTTGGAGGATGCGTAGTGAGTCTGTGTTATATATATTATTATTACTGGTAGTATACTTTTCACTACCCTCCCCAGGTACCGAAGGGCAGCGCGGGCCTTGATAACCGAGGCGACACCCGAGCTCGTATAGAGTCTGTTGTCTTAGAGGCATGTTCATGATTTCAGGGGGGGTATGGATGCATTTTTCAGTATCCCCGAAGGGAGGCAGTCCAGTGTATCAGTATCCCAGGATCGTCACGTCCTGCCAGAAAAAATAGCATATACATCTGGGTCAGCTAATTCATCATTCTTCAGTCAGCTTTGCCAACCCTTCTGCAGTGATGGTATATCTGGCGTTCCCCGCCACCTAGGAGGCTGTCACAGAGGGACAAAGGTGCAATGTCCGCTGGCCTGCATCTCTTCGTCATCCATGGGGATTATTGGATAGGAGACAAACAGTGAAGAATGAGGCAAGAAAGCATTTAACCCATGAAGTGGGGGTGGATTGGTGCAGACCAGAGCTTGTACCACTCGCCGGTGGGTTCTGCATCTACACCTATAGGGTTCCACCAACTCCACAGCCCTTTTGTCTGGCCCCTCACCAAGGACCTGTCCGGCTTGGGTGACCCTGCCAGGAGTAAAACTCCCGCCGGCATAGCTCCCAGGATCATTGAGGCACTCAAGCTCTCCAACTAACGGCAAGGTAGGCTTAGGTGTGGAGAGGTCAAACAAAGTGGAAGGGTGTAGACAAGAAGAAACTCATCACAGGTGAATTGGTGCTGTCCTCAGGACATGAAGACGAAAGTTCACACTACAGTGAAGGGTAGCTCTTATGTTATCTAAAGAAGCACACAAAGCACTCATTGAATGGGAAGCTGTTGGACCCAGAATAATAACAGCTACTTTTAAAACAGCTTTAAAGAAAATAAATGTAAATGTCATCCAATGTTATGCACCAACTAATGACAAAGAAGAGTCTGTGAAAGAAGCATTTTATACTAGACTACAGGAAATTATGGAAAAAGTAAAAAGAAGAGACATCACAATTTTGATGCGTGACATGAATGCAAAGATAGGTACAGTCAACACCGGCTTTGAAGAAGTCATGGGAAAACATGAGCTATGAATAATGAATGAAAATTTGAACTATGCTTTAAATCACCTGGCTATAGGAGGAAGCATGTTTCCACATAAGAGAACACACAAGGCAACATGGATATCACCAGACCATAGAACAGAAAATCAGATTGATCATATATGCATAAGCAAGAAGTTTAGATCATCATTGCAGGATGTAAAGGTATATAGAGGAGCAGATGTGGCATCAGATCACCACCTTCTGATAGCCAAAGTAAAAATGAAACTCAAGAGATATGCAACAATGCAAAATTATAGACAACAATTTAATATAGGACATATAAGAAATCAAGAAACAAGAGACAAGCTTTCTGTCACAATATCCAACAAATGCCAAGTGCTCCAACAGCTGGAAGATGTAGAGAATACAGAAGACTATTGGCAGCAAATCAAAACGGTATGGAATGAGACATGTGAAGAAATACTGGGGAAAAGGGAACGACCACAAAAAGCATGGATAACAACAGAAACCATCAATAAGATAAAAGACAGAAAAAACAAGAAAGCAGATTTAAACACAAGCAAAACCAGAAGTTCCAAAGCCAAGGCTCAAGAAGTGTACACATAAGCAAACAAAGAAGTAAAAAGAAGTATCAAAAGAGACAAGAGGAAGTATATTGAGTTGGCAAGAGAGGCAGAAGATGCTGCAGCCAAAGGAAATATGAGAGAACTGTATAGCAGCACAAAGAAGCTAACATGGAAATGCAAGCAAACAAGTTGCCTCATAAAAGACAAGAATGGAAAACTGCTCAGCAATATACAAGAGCAAATGAAGAGGTGGACAGAATATTTTGAGGACCTTCTCAATAGACCAGCTCCCCAAAAAACCCCTGACATCCAGCCAGCAGAAGAAGAGCTACAAATTAACGGTGAAAGACCAACGAAGGAAGAAATAAAGAAAGCCATAAATCTTCTAAGAGATGGAAAAGCGTCTGGACCTGATGGCATTCCAGCAGAGGCCATCAAAGCAGATATCGACACGGCTACAGAGATGTTATAAAAATTACTTAGTAAAGTCTGGGAAAAGGAAGAGATACCAGCAGAATGGAAGGAAGGAAATCTGGTTAAGTTGCCTAAGAAGGGAAATTTACAAGAGTGCACATATTATAGAGGAATAATGTTAATATCAGTGCCAGGAAAAGTATTAAACAGGATTATCCTTGAGAGTCCATAGACAAGAAACTGAGAGATGAACAAGCAGGTTTTCGACAAAACAGATCATGTACAGACCAGATAGCCACTTTGAGAATAATAGTTGAAAAAAGTCTGGAATGGAATTCCCCACTATACATACATCGGATTTGTGGACTACGAAAAGGCATTTGACAGTGTAGACAGAGAATCACTTTGGAAATTGATGAGGCATTATGGAGTTCCCCTGAAGATCATTAATTTAATAAAGAAAACATATGAAGACATGACATGCAGAGTTCTTCACGAAGGACAGTTTACAGAACCGTTTGGGATAAGAACAGGAGTGCGACATGGATGCCTCTTGTCTCCATTTCTTTTCTTACTAGCAATAGACTGGGTTATGAGAACATCGACAACATACAACAGAAATGGAATCCAGTGGACTCTGACTAAGCAGTTGGATGATCTGGATTTTGCTGATGACTTGGCTCTTCTGTCCCATAACCGTAATCAGATGCAGGACAAATTGAAAACACTCTATGAGAGTTCACAGCAATTGGGTCTGAAAATACTCAGGGAAAAGATAAAAATAATGAGAATAAATGCAGGTAATGATAACAGGGTTGAACTTGAAGAAACACCAATACAAGATGTAGTATCGTACACATATCTTGGCAGCAATATAGACAAAGTTGGAGGGACAGACAGTGATATCAAAATAAGAATACAAAAAGCAAGACGATCTTTCATTGCATTGGGAAATATATGGAGATCAAGAGAAATCGGATCCAACACGAAAATAAGAATCTTCAACTCAAATGTGAAGTCAGTCCTATTGTATGGCTCTTAGACATGGAGAACAACAAAGACAACAACCAAAAAGCTACAGACTTTCATAAATGGGTGCTTGCGTAGAATAGAAGGTTCTGTAAAAGTACACACTCACGCACACATTAGTTAATAAAATAAAATGGTTGAAAGCCTAAACAAAAAGATACTGCAAACAGCCACAGAGTCTATTATCAGAGAGTCAAGACATTAAATTATATAAAAAGTAAATGTTTTTTATTGTATTTTATATTAATTTTTTTAAACGCTTTCTCAGATACAAGTTTTAAAGAAGGAAATACTTACATGGTCCAGTGACTCTCAACGCTAATATCTCATAACTAATTTTCATTAGATTAGCAAGTGTCGGACCAAGCGACTCGCAACCGTGTACCGCTTTGACAATCCTACGAAGTGGTACGTCAGCGCACATCACCCATTACCAAAACCTACATGGAAAGAAATTTGAGTGGGCTAACCCACAAATGTCTATCATTATTGAGCATCAGGAAAAGGAGAAACATTAAGAAGCAGTTCTTGCAATTGTCACATCTATCACGGGCGATAAAGAAGCTGAAGGCATTCAGCTCCAAAACGCCTGTGGGCTTTCATGTATAATCCAGCTAGAGACATTCCCCATTATATAAACATGAAATTGCAATCACGTGGACAGGAGAAGAAAAACCAGACAATCTTCGTCACTATCCCAGGTCGACGCACACCATGCGCGATATGCGGATTTGACAACAATCATTGGTTAATCAACTCTTTAGAAAACATAAACAACATTATGTTGTCAGAATCGGACACTGAAAATACTAGCAATGACAATTTCACAGTGTTTATTAACAAGAGAAAATAAAATAAAATAAAAAGAAACCCAAACAGGTGAAGATCAGAAGAACAACACAGCCATCTCCCCAATCCATTCCGGAGACCAGCATCAGTAACCCCAACAAACAACAGAACAATAATAGTTCAAGCGATTCTCCTCTAGACACAGCTTTCAAAGAAAATATCCCTACTTCTTGAGTTTTGATGATACTGCCTTAAGGATGGATGACGAGGGAAACTCATTCACAAAAAGTCTGACCTTCTGAAACATGCATAACGAACTCCCTCTTAAGAACACTGTTTCTTACGTGGACGATATGAACAGACAGAAAGGGCACAACAAAATTAATTCTTCTCAACTCTTATTATTTTCCCCAACACCTGACAGTTGTAATCCCAGTGGAGTACAAATTTATACATTGTGCAGGAGTAGCCCTCTGGCAAAGAGTCGGCCGATAGAAAATTCATCATCATCATTTGTAACATTTGTAACTGCTTTTTTCCTTTTTTTATTATATATATATATATATATATATATATATATATATATATATTTATATATTTTTTTTTTGGCAAGGACCCCACCACCTTTAACAAAATCTAGGGCTGAAACGAACACTTGTTTTTTTTTTTTAACATATATTAATTTTCTAGTTTTTGCCTTTTAGAAGATTGGTAAGGAGCCCCAAAATATCTTAATAGCCTAGGGCCTCCGGAATTCTTATTCCGGCCTGCGTGTTAACTCCGGAACAACGCTCAGAGCGTTGGTCAGATTTGACACCAATTCCAAAACAACTCTTTGGGCGTTGTTTTTAGTCTATCACAAATTGAAATTACGGCACAGGGCGAAAAATAATTGCGGAGTCAAAGAGTTAATGAGTAACATACGCAAACGCATCAAACCTTCAAGAACTGATGTGAATCTACTGTCCTGGTTGTGGTGGGTTGATATTAATTATATATAATTGTAGCAGATGTGAAGTCAGCTATGCAAGCTCCTGAGGAAGTTTACCTTCTAACTATATATCAGGAAACCTGTCTTGCTTCTCTACCAAAGGATAATATCTTTCTTAGCAACTCGGTGAAACAACACAAAGTTTGATGTTGGCTTCCCTCTTTATATATATATTCTCTTTTATCTCCCAAAGTACACGTAAAGCTGTAGGGCTTTTACATGAAGCTATAAGATTATCTAACCCCATTTAATGACTTTACGTAACATGTTGAAGTGGCACTTGTACGACTGGGACTCTCCCCTTCAAATATTCATTCTTAATCAATATGGCAAACACATTTTCAAATACAATAATAATTATATAAATGTTGGTCTTACCGAAATATCGAATTTTTTTTCACTATGTAAGTTAATTACAGGCCATAAATGGTCACACATAATCTCCTGCTGACTATCAGAACAGCGAAGGCATATGAGCACGACTTGTCTGTATACGTCACTAACTTTACATGTGAAAGTTTAATTTAAAAATGGCAAGGAACGCTCGTCTTTCTGAGTATTTATTTCTACTTCTTAGTTATGCTAAGCAACCAATCAGGGGACTTCCGTTCCTACGCGTCTTTTTTTCAAAAGTTAACCTACTATTTTAAAATCAGGAGACACCCCTTTCTATTGCCTCAATATGGCCAGCATCAGTAAAGAAGCCCCATGCACGTCTATATATGTCTTCATTCTACCATATCGCTAGTATTATCTAAATCGTTGTAATACAGAACGAAAATATTTACTTAGTCTACGTTGGTCATCTAATGCATAAGGTTTCACACTTCTAGCTATTATTTTTACCCTTTTCGTCTTTCCTTTATATGTATTCAAATAACATATCTTTCTTTCTACATTAAGCTAATATATTTAAACTAACGCATAATATATATTTAATAACGAATTTGTAGCATTTTAATCTTCAGTTTTAGTCTTTATTTTTCCTATCGTTCGTTTTGACCAGTTAGTTTCAGTTTTAAAATTCAAACGGGCTCTATGCATTTCCCCCTTTCTCTCCCTTGCTTTTCCAAGAAATAAACAACTTCTAAGAATACTAACATTGACGCGTGCGTGTTGGTTAAAGGCCAGCAAGTCTGTGACGTCACATTGGCATTTATTCTACTATCGTTTTTTATGCGTTAACTCTTTAGAGACCGAGGAAAACACTAGTATTTTGGTGGCGCGGTAATTCCTATGTTATTTTATACTTACAAACAACTAGATGCTATAATTTGAACGGTGAAATCTCGGATATCATCACACATCTCCCCACTATAGAACATGCTTGTACAGCAAGTTCACGATCCGAGATTCACATAGATCAAATTAACTCATTTTACCTGTAGCCCACTCTGAGTTTCATCCATGGGATGCCTACTCAGAAAATCCGCTCCCACATTCAGCGAACCCGGTATGTACTCGATGGAGAATGAATAAGGTTGGATGAGTAACGACCACCTTAATAATCGGGCGTTTTCATGCTTAGCCTGTGATAAAAATACGAGGGGCTGATGATCCGTTTGGACCACAAATGTTCTATCATAAAGATAGATCTGGAACTTTTTTATAGCCCAGATTAAAGCTAGACATTCTTTCTCGCTTGTTGAGTAGTTTTGCTCCGCTTTATTCAGCTTGCGGCTAGCATAAGCGACTGGGTTCAGCTCCCCCTTTTTTGAATTGGACCGTTGCAACAATGTAGCCCCTAATCCTACGTTGCTAGCGTCCGTTCTCACCACAAATTCCTGAGTCAAATCAGGCAATTTCAAAATAGGCTTGCTAGTGAGTTTTTCCTTTAACTCTTGATACGCCGATTCACATTGAGCAGACCACACAATTTTATCCGGATTTCCTTTGCGAGTTAAATCCGTTAGAGGAGCACATATAGAGTTAAAATTTTTTAAGTACTTCTGATAAAATCCACATAGCGACACAAACGATCTCACGTCCTTCTTGGTCTGTGGTCTAGGTGCCCTCTGTAATTTCTCCAGGTTCTTGGGGTCAGGGGTCATGTTACCCTGATATATCGTATATCCCAAGAACTCCAACTCTTTACAACCAATATAGCATTTGGTTGGTCTCGCAGTCAAATTTGCCTCTCTGAGCCTATCAAATAGCATCGTCAAAGAGTTAATGTGTTCCTCAAATGTTTCTGTGGCAATGAGGATCTCATCCATGAAATTCGTTATACATGGATTTTTCAGTGGATCCAACAATTTTCTCATCATTCTTGAGAACACACTCGGAGCATTTTCAACCCAAACGGCAACATGTTGAATTCATAATGTCCATCCGAGGTGCTAAATGCCAAATAAGGTCGGACCTCAGGCTTTACTGGAATTTGATAATAGCCCTTGCTAAGATCCACCTTAGAAAAATATTTTGCCTTGTTCAGCCTGGCAAACAGCTGATTTGTGTCAGGTAATAGATCCACCTGATTCTCTGTGACAGCATTCAGTTTTCTGTAATCTATACACAGACGATGTTCCCCAGAGGGTTTCCTCAGCAAAACCACACTGGAGCTGTAAGGAGATTCACTGTGAGAGATAATCCCTTCTTTTAACAAATAATCTATCTCCTCCTTCAATGCTTGTTCCTTAGCGAACGGAATCGTATAGGCCCTCATACAGATAGGTGTTGGGTCTATTAATTGCATATCATACTCCAACAAATGGGTGTGCCCGGTTTATCCGTTAACACATCTGTATGTTCCGTTAGAACCTTTTGAACCTGTTCCCTCTGTTTCTTAGTCAGGTGCTTACTGACTTTCACTTGTACAGGTGTTTCACATGGTTTTAAGGGGTATTCATGCGAGGTGAGTGGTTCATTTTTCATTTGGGTTGCAATGGACAAGGCCAGTAAGGGTGTCCCTTCCTGGTTTTCCCTCTCGAGATACTTCTTTAGGAGGTTTACATGATATATTTTCTCCTTTCCTTTCTTGTCTATTTTATAATTGGTTCTAGATATCTTTTTTAGAACGGTGTATGGACCTTGCCATCCAATTTGCAACTTGTTACTACTGGCGGAAAGTAGAAGAAGCACCTTCTCTCCCACATTTAATTCTCTATCTTTCGCTTTCTTATTAAAGTATGCAGCATGTTTCTTCCTGGCTTGTCTGAGGTTATCATTTGCAAGTTTCCAGCCAGTTTTTAGACGAGTGGTCAGTTCGTTCACATACGCATATGATAAGGTAACAGTCTCTTCTGCCTTCTCATCGGTCCAAGTCCTCAATAGGGCTTCCAATGGACCTTTTATTGGCCTCCCAAATAACAGGGTTGAGGGTGCCATCCCGGTTGAACTGTGTGGAACTTCCCGGTACGCAAACAACGCAGCGGGCAAAAATTGGTCCCACGTATCAGGTTTTTCATGGGCCAGCTTTCTCAGGATGGAAATGAGAGTCCCATTGAACCTCTCCACCTGGCCGTTCCCTTGGGGGTGATACGGACTACAATGAAAATGCTTGGCCTGGAAGATCCTAAATACTTCTTCTGTTAGTCTCCCCTTGAACTGTGAGCCGTTATCAGTCAAGATTTGGTGAGGGAAACCTAACCTCGTGAATATTGTGAGTAATGCCTCTGCCACATGCTTCGAATCAATTGATGACAGGGCTACCGCCTCTCCCCACATGGAACATGTGTCCACCAGAGTCAGAATGTAACTGTTCCTCCTCTTTGTCCGAGTGAGAGGTCCCACAATGTCCACCGCAACTCTCTCAAAAGGTGTTCCCACTATGGGCATTTCCCCTAGAGTTGCTGGGGCAGTCCAATGCTTTGGAGCTACCCGTTGGCATTCTGGACAGGATTTTACATATCTTTTTATATCCTCAGTTATTCCTGGCCAGAAATAATGACAAGCTATGCGCTGACCTGTAGCGCTGATCCCCATATGACCACTGAAGGGAATAGCATGTCCTAATTCCATCACTTTCTCCCTATATGCCTTGGGAAGGACCAGCTGTCCGTGACCATTGGATCCAGTTCCAGCCTTCCTATATAACAATTTATTTTTCATATAATATTCTCCTTTGTTTGGAGGAGTATGGCATTTCGGTAATTTTTTATAACACAGCTTGAGTGACATATCTTCAGCCTGTGCCTTCCTCATCTCCTCTGGATGAGTATTTATAGGTTCATCTTCCTCCTTCCTTGACTGTGACCTGGTCTGCACTGTTGCCATAATCACAGGTCTCTTGGGATTCCCCAAGAATACATAACGACATCCCAATATTAGAGGGTATATGGGTTCGTTTATAACTGCTGCTTTGATGATCTCTTCCACATAGCGAGTTTTTACCTCTATCCTAGCTACGGGAAGTGTCATGGATGCTATTTCCTTAGTCGCCCATTGTATCTCCACTGTCTCTGTGGTATACTGATCTGGGTTCACTAGGTGCGAACTCACGACTGAATCATAATCTAGACCTGTATCATAAAGGAACCTTATGGTGACCCCATTACATACAACGTCCTCACATACTGGGGGGTGATAGGGCTCCTGTGGCTTACTAGGTTTTGCCTTTCCTCCTTGGTTCCCCGTTTTCATTGCAGCAAAATTGGAAGGTTTTATTTTACAGTCCTGGGTGTCATGGTTGTCCCTCTTACACCATTTACAATATTTATTTCCCTGGTTAACAGGTTTTCTTCCATTATATTGCGGGTTTCTGTCACGTTGTTCGTACCTGGACCTATCATAATATGGTTTATTCTTGTTAAACTTATCTCTATTGTCATATTTGTTCTGAGGTTGAATTTGGGGACCCTTATTATGATCTATATGTTTCTTCTTTGCTCCTGCCAACTCTGACTGGGCTGCTAGATATCTCTCAGCTACATTTAAAATATCCACCAGTCTCTCTGCACCCTGTTCTGTGAGAAACTTTCTCAAGTCTGGAGCCATGGACTCTCTAACCTGCTCCATCATAATCATTTCCTTTAAATCTTGGGTTTTCCCCAGAGCAGTCCATTTCTCCAAATAGGTCTCTAGGCGGGCCGAGAACTGGTGGTAGGTCTCCCCAGTGAGTAATTTAGCATGTCTAAATTTCTTCCTATAGAATTCACTGTTTTTCTCATACCTGACCAGTAGTGCTTGTTTAAGAATGTCATAATCGTCTTGGTCATCTTTACTGATCTTGGAAAATACTTCATAAGAATTTCCCCTAAGTCCATGGGATACTTTAAGGCTCCACTTCTCCTTCTCCAACCCATATGTTGTAGCTAAACTTTCAAAACGGCTAAGGAAGGACTCAATATCAACGTCTTTCTCAATAAAGGGATCCAAATGAAACCCCATGGCTGATGAGGAGGCCTCCTGGCTTGCAGCTGAGTCGGAAGTGGATGGGCTAGTTCCATTTTCAGGAGCATGGCCTTGTAACTCTAACTCTCTTAGTCGTAACTCATGCTCCCGCTGTAACCTTTTATCTTCTGCTTCCCTTTCAGCAGCCAGTCTTTTGTCTTCCCTTTCCGCCTCCAACCTCTTTTCTTCTTTCTCTCGTTCCGCCTCCAATCTCTTTTCTTCTTTCTCTCGTTCCGCCTCCCTCTGTAGACGTTTTTCCTCCTTCTCAGCCTCAAGTTTCTTCCCCTCAGCCTCAAGTTTCTTCTCCTCCAACTGCAACCTCTTAATTTCAGCCTCCTTATCAGCCTCTAATTTCTTAAGTTCTCTAGGATCTTCTAACATAATTCGTTTCTCCTCCGCCAATCTATCAGCCTCTAATTGCTTAGCCTCCCTAGCATATTCCCTTTCTCTGGCTATAAATTTATCAACCTCTGCTGTAACATAATCAATTAAAATCTGTCCCTCCATACCCATTTCCTTCGCAGTCTGCACAGCAGAAGATCTGTACTTGGCCAATTCTGCCATCTTAATATTCTAACCAATGTGATTTAAATAAACCAAAATATCTAATTAATCTCTAATTAATAGGACAACACAGAGCAATGCCAATTCACTAACTCTTCCACTTATTTACTTATTATAACTTTGGAAATCCCGGACGAGCCCCCACTATATGTGGTGGGTTGATATTAATTATATATAATTGTAGCAGATGTAAAGTCGGCTATGCAAGCTCCTGAGGAAGTTTACCTTCTAACTATATGTCAGGAAACCTGTCTTGCTTCTCTACCAAAGGATAATATCTTTCTTAGCAACTCGGTGAAACAACACAAAGTTTGATGTTGGCTTCCATCTTTATATATATATATTCTCTTTTATCTCCCAAAGTACACGTAAAGCTGTAGGGCTTTTACATGAAGCTATAAGATTATCTAACCCCATTTAATGACTTTACGTAACATGTTAAATTGGCACTGGTATGACTGGGACTCTCCCCTTCAAATATTCATTCTTAATCAATATGGCAAACACATTTTCAAATACAATAATAATTATATAAATGTTGGTCTTACCGAAATATCGAATTTTTTTTCACTATGTAAGTTAATTACAGGCCATAAATGGTCACACATAATCTCCTGCTGACTATCAGAACAGCGAAGGCATATGAGCACGACTTGTTTGTATACGTCACTAACTTTACATGTGAAAGTTTAATTTGAAAGTGGCAAGGAACGCTCGTCTGAGTATTTATTTCCACTTCTTAGTTATGCTAAGCAACCAGTCAGGGGACTTCCGTTCCTACGCGTCTTTTTTTCAAAAGTTAACCTACTATTTTAAAATCAGGAGACACCCCTTTCTATTGCGTCAATATGGCTAGCATCAGTAAAGAAGCCCCATGCACGTCTATATATGTCTTCATTCTACCATATCGCTAGTATTATCTAAATCGTTGTAATACAGAACGAAAATATTTACTTAGTCTACGTTGGTCATCTAATGCATAAGGTTTCACACTTCTAGCTATTATTTTTACCCTTTTCGTCTTTCCTTTATATGTATTCAAATAACATATCTTTCTTTCTACATTAAGCTAATATATTTAGACTAACGCATAATATATATTTAATAACGAATTTGTAGCATTTTAATCTTCAGTTTTAGTCTTTATTTTTCCTATCGTTCGTTTTGACCAGTTAGTTTCAGTTTTAAAATTCAAACGGGCTCTATGCATTTCCCCCTTTCTCTCCCTTGCTTTTCCAAGAAATAAACAATTTCTAAGAATACTAACATTGACGCGTGCGTGTTGGTTAAAGGCCAGCAAGTCTGTGACGTCACATTGGCATTTATTCTACTATCGTTTTTTATGCGTTAACTCTTTAGAGACCGAGGAAAAAACTAGTATTTTGGTGGCGCGGTAATTCCTATGTTATTTTATACCTACAAACAACTAGATGCTATAATTTGAACGGTGAAATCTCGGATATCATCACACAGGTCATGCAGGTGTACGCGGCAATGAGAGAGCTAACAGACTAGCTTCAAGAGCGTCCAAGGCGGGGACACTGGATATGAATGAAGCAGAGATATTAAAGACAACGAATGATCACCTTTTAGAGAACGATATTGCGATCGATAAATCGATGAGGCTTAGATTGCTGGAGTTTGTCATTAAACGTACCAGGGGTGAACGTATAATAGGATGGATCAGGCGTGTATTTAAGGGGGCCGGACTTCTTTCACTGCCACAGAATACACAATGTCAGATGTTTTAGTGAAAGTCACAGTAAGGGGACCGGACTTATTTCACTGTCACAGAACACACATTGGCAGGTGTTTTAGTGAAAGTTACATTAAGGGGGCGGGACTTCTTTCATTGTCACAGAACACACATTGGCAGGTGTTTTAGTGAAAGTCACATTAAGAGGGCTGGACTTATTTCACTGTCACAGAACACACATTGGCAGGTGTTTTAGTGACAGTCACATTAAGAGGGCTGGACTTCTTTCACTGTCACTGAACACACAATGTCAGGTGTTTTAGTGAAAGTTACATTAAGGGGGCCGGACTTCTTTCACTGTCACAGAACACACAATGTCAGGTGTTTTAGTGAAAGTCACTGTTAAGTTATTTTACATTCATAGAGGGGGAGTTAAATGTTTGAGATCCTCACATGTGCGTCTAGTATTTTGTAGACGCACATTTGAGCTCATCTAGGTTAATTGTATGTTTAATTATTTGCGTACGACCGTGCACCATTATTAAACGGGTATGGCGCGGTTTGTCGCGGTGATTTGTTGCTATCCGGGCAACGTATTTGAGGCAGATCGAGATAACTAGCATCGGGTATAGACGTGATTGATTATGGTGTTCTTACCCAAGTCAAGAGAAGACACGAATATGTAGTAATTATGATCATCTGAAAGATGAATACACTCTTCTTGAGGGAGCTATGCCAAGAAGCTTGTGATTTGAATATTTATCCAGAAAACGTCTCGTTTTAAGTATCTCGCCTCCGATACTTAGGTTTCTGTAAACGTTATGGCGAGCTTCAACTTGGCCAGAAAGGTCAAGTTCTAGTGCGTCCCACAAACGCTAGGAATTGATCGAAACGTAAAAGAATATTGATAACTACGTAAAGAATATTAACATCGACACTTCGTCAGAACCATGTACTCGTATATCACTAATCCGTTAACCTTGATGTGGTAACGGTTGGTGCAATCAGTCAACGCCTTTGGTGAATCGTAATTATGCTATGTACATTTTTCTACCATGACCATTGCTGATGAAGAATGTCTGTAAACTATGGATGTAAAGTTTTCGTCATGAATAAATATGTTGTTAACACTAACTCTCCCAAAGAGTACAATGTTTATCCGTGCCAGTTGGTCATCCTGCATTGACCCTTTAAACATTGTTACCGGGCTCCATTGTCAGCCATAAGCCAAATTGACGGCCCACATCATATTTGCGTTATCAAGTAATACATCGTTGTCAAGTAATACGTCGGCCACATGTTGTAAGCCCGACAGCTCTGACAACATCAGAGACAGTCCAGTAAAGAAAACCCACCGGTACCAGTCACATTAAGGGGTACGGACTTCTTTCACTGTCACAGAACATACAATGTCAGGTGTTTTAGTGAAAGTCACATTAAGGGGTCTGGGTTTCTTTCACTGCCAAAGAAAACACAATGATAATATTAGGTTTTTTAGTGACTGACAAATTTAAAGAGTCCGGGTTTCTTTCACTGCCAACGAACACACAAAGGTAATGTCAGGCGTTTTCATTCATTCATAACCCTCCACTCCCAAAGAAGCATTAGCCTTCAACAAACACATGCCAAGTCCTCCTGTCACATGCCATCATCTCAAGTTCTTTCCACGTTCTCGTCATCATTTTCACCTCTGTTTCCAGCTCTCTTCTCCATGTGCTTCTTGGTCTACCTCTGCCTCTCTTGCCCTTGGGGTTCCAGAACAAGGGCTGCCTTGTAATGCTATCAACAGGTTTCCTCAGTGTGTTTCCTATCCATCGCCATCGTCTTCTTCTCATCTCTTGTTCCACTGGCACTTGTCTAGTTCTTGTCCTCAGTTCCACGTTGGTAACCTTGTCATACCATTTTAATCCCTCTATTTTACGCAAGCACCCATTTATGAAAGTCTGTAGCTTTTTGGTTGTTGTCTTTGTTGTTCTCCATGTCTCAGAGCCATCCAATAGGACTGACTTCACAAGGTAATGTCAGGCGTTTTAGTGAGTGACGAATTAAGAGGTCTGTACCTATTTCACTGTCATTGAACATACAGTGGTAATGTCAGGCGTTTTAGTGAGTGACAAATTAAGAGGTCTGTACCTATTTCACTCTCATTGAACACACAGTGGTAATGTCAGGCGTTTTAGTGAGTGACAAATTAAGAGGTCTGTACCTATTTCACTGTCATTGAACACACAGTGGTAATGTCAGGCGTTTTAGTGAGTGACAAATTAAGAGGTCTGTATCTATTTCGCTGTCATTGAACACACAGTGGTAATGTCAGGTATTTCAGCGGTTGCTGTCTTCTCTCTTATTTCACAGCCACAGAACCCATACATATTGGTAATGTAAGTTGTATTATTTAGTGGGAGTATGTTAGTCGTATTGAAACGTGGTAGCGTCGCGCTCGTCTACCCAGCTGTAAATGGGTTCCTGACTCTGCTATTGAGTTAGGAAAAGCAAAGGCAGCAAATAAGGGAATTGGCCAACCCGCCTCATTTTTTAAGCTGGACAATACGATGAACATTTCGCTCCCCTACGGCAGTATTTGCTATGTGACTACCTTCACGGTTTATGTTAGTCGCCAACAAATTCAGGGACAGGCAGACAAAAAGGATGATATACAGGCAAACAGAAAGAATGATATACAGGCAAACAGAAAGAATGATATACAGGCAGACAAAAAGGATGATATACAGGCAAACAGAAAGAAAGGTGTCAATATGCAAACACAGAAGCAGGAAAGAAATCAGACAAACAGACAGCCATACAGACATGTAGGTAGAAAGACTATAAGACAGTTGACAGACAGACTGACAGACGAATATAATTCACACAGAAAAACTGACAGAGACAAACAGATACAACAATTTTAAGTAACGCCTATTTATTAATTATATTTTTTTCAAAGAAGACAGCGGTTAAATTTGTGTTTTAAGTTTTGAAAGCTTAAAGAAGTATACCTTACCTGACACAGGTCAAATGCTGTGACACACTGTGTTGTCTACACACCACATCTTGATAGTATCTCCACGGAACAACCAACTTCGTGTATCTAAATTCCTGCCCCCCAATACACACAACTCAGCACTGGTTTCTTAAACCAGTTCACATATGTACATAACTGGCGTTGTTGCAAAGCATGCTAATTTTCGCAAAGTAGTAACACTAACAACCTTCCCTGGCTTTTATTTTTGTAGGACTACATTTTTTATTTTAAGTAGTAATTTTTTTTTAAATTTCTTGATAATTTTGTTTGTGAAGTTAGGTTTCTGGACTATCGTCAACACTTAACAAATTAGACACTCAAGACCTTGTATTTAAAACTAATAATGAAATATTCTACCTTTTCCAGCCGAATTTGTACACAAAGAACCAATGTATCGACCGCACACGCGGTAACACATTGAAACTGTCAAGTTAGTGGGGATACCCAACACTTGATCACAGCGTGGCTGGCTGTGTAGTGACACCAGCAGACGAGATAGTAAAACAGTTCACAATTTAGGTACCGCATGGAGACAAGTTTTTTTGGGAATCTAATTTAATCCTTTATTTGCACACCAAGTTGACCGAACGTTGTAGGGCGATAATGAATACTGAAGGAAAACAGGAAGCGAAATGAGAAAAGAATTACTGGCTGTTTGAAGATGAATGGGGTCGAATCGTTTTTCCCCCGCTGAATGCAGCGCTTTTAATTTGCAAGTCAAATATTGTATTACTTTTGCACTGCATATGGCCCCCGTTGAATTTGAAAATTTAAATCTCGCGTTAAGCCAAATTTCATAATGTCCGACTGTTACTCTACCAAATTAGTCAACTTTAGGAAAGCTTAACCAGTTAAGATAAGAAAAAACATAGATGAGAGTCGAGTTTGTTTGTCTGACATAGACGAGAGTCGAGTTTGTCTGTCTGACATAGATGAGAGTCGAGTTTGTTTGTCTGACATAGACGAGAGTCGAGTTTGTCTGTCTGACATAGATGAGAGTCGAGTTTGTTTGTCTGACATAGATGAGAGTCGAGTTTGTTTGTCTGACATAGACGAGAGTCGAGTTTGTTTGTCTGACATAGATGAGAGTCGAGTTTGTTTGTCTGACATAAATGAGAGTCGAGTTTGTTTGTCTGACATAGATGAGAGTCGAGTTTGTTTGTCTGACATAGATGAGAGTCGAGTTTGTTTGTCTGACATAGATGAGAGTCGAGTTTGTTTGTCTGTTTTGTTTTTATTTTGTTTTGTGGGTTAGTGTTTAAGGGGAAGTGAACTGTCTATTGTTTACCGATTAATTGTCTTAACAAACTTGTGGATTTTTTTTAGATGAGAGTCGAGTTTGTTTGTCTGACATAGATGAGAGTCGAGTTTGTTTGTCTGACATAGACGAGAGTCGAGTTTGTCTGTCTGACATAGATGAGAGTCGAGTTTGTTTGTCTGACATAGATGAGAGTCGAGTTTGTTTGTCTGACATAGATGAGAGTCGAGTTTGTTTGTCTGACATAGATGAGAGTCGAGTTTGTTTGTCTGTTTTGTTTTTATTTTGTTTTGTGGGTTAGTGTCTAAGGGGAAGTGAACTGTCTGTTGTTTACCGATTAATTGTCTTAACAAACTTGTGGGTTTTTTTTAGATGAGAGTCGAGTTTGTTTGTCTGACATAGACGAGAGTCGAGTTTGTTTGTCTGACATAGATGAGAGTCGAGTTTGTTTGTCTGACATAGATGAGAGTCGAGTTTGTTTGTCTGACATAGATGAGAGTCGAGTTTGTTTGTCTGACATAGACGAGAGTCAAGTTTGTTTGTCTGACATAGATGAGAGTCGAGTTTGTTTGTCTGACATAGATGAGAGTCGAGTTTGTTTGTCTGACATAGATGAGAGTCGAGTTTGTTTGTCTGACATAGATGAGAGTCGAGTTTGTTTGTCTGTTTTGTTTTTATGTTGTTTTGTGGGTTAGTGTCTAAGGGGAAGTGAACTGTCTGTTGTTTACCGATTAATTGTCTTAACAAACTTGGGTTTTTTTAGGTTCTACACAGAGTACCTTAAGTAATGGTAGCCCCAAGCAGATATTGCCGTAGGGAGTGAAGTAGTACAGACTTCACTATAATAGGTTCAGCTTTATGAAGTGGGGAGACCAGTTCTTTTCTTCGCTGTCTCTATCTTCCCTAACTCAAGAGTAGAGTCAGGTATGCCCATTTAAAGCTGGGTGGACTGGAACGTGACGCCACCATGTTTTGAACCTAACACCCGGTAACTCTGCCACGAGAGGATAATGCTCTTAACTAGTCTGCCAATCAGACAGGGTACCCTGCCTTATAAAAGTAAGATCTTAAGTTCAAAATATGCGTGTATACGTAACTCTGGCTTCTACCTAGTTGGCTGCATGCGGAGGGGGAGGGGGGGGGAATTTCACTAAGGATCCATAGTAGACTGGAAGCTGAGAAGTGGCTCTGTGTAGGACGTGACAATTCCTAAGGAGAACTCAGAACCAGAGCACAGTATTTTAGCTCTGCATATTTGTAGAGACCTCTTGGATGACGGGGAATGAACAGTATGCCGCATGCTTCTTACTTCTAGCTTGGGGCCAGATGTGACGATCCTTTAAATGCAAGCCAAGATGGAGAAACTGGAGCTCATGACTTCAACTCAACATGTTTCGGAATGGCAGAAAAGCCACAGGAAAAGCCTAGATCTACAGTGTAGATAATACCAAGGAGTCTTCAACTTGGTATTGGCTGCAAAAGAGCGAGAAGCTCAGCAGCCCTAGTTAAATAACAACAACAACAACATTTTAGCTCTCACACCTCCTGAGAACTAGGTCGGCCTTGGTTATTGCATGACCCGATTTGGATCATTCAGGTGGGGCCCTCTGGACTTATGATCATAGTTTTGCTAAAACATATTTTATGTCAACATATAGCTAATAAATATAGATTTGTTTTTATTAAATACAGTTTAATAAGAAGCTTTATACACAACGTTACATCAGGTGGCAATGTGATCATCAGAAATTGTCCCACCGTCCGACAAGTGTATCAACCCTTTTATCTTCTTTACACTCTAAAGGTCATGAAACCCAAGTATCCATCCGCCTTTCATAACCCTCCACTCCCAAAGGAGCATAGGCCTTCAACAAACACATGCCAAGTCCTCCTGTCCCGTGCCATCATCTCAAGTTCTTTCCACGTTCTCCTCATCATCTTCACCTCTGTTTCCAGCTCTCTTCTCCATGTGCTTCTTGGTCTACCTCTGCCTCTCTTGCCCTGGGGGTTCCAGAACAAGGACTGCCTTGTAATGCTATCAACAGGTTTCCTCAGTGTGTCCTATCCATCGCCATCGTCTTCTTTTCATCTCTTGTTCCACTGGCACTTGTCTAGTTCTTGTCATCAGTTCCACGTTGGTAACCTTGTCATACCATTTTAATCCCTCTATTCTACGCAAGCACCCATTTATGAAAGTCTGTAGCTTTTTGGTTGTTGTCTTTGTTGTTCTCCATGTCTCAGAGCCATACAATAGGACTGACTTCACATTCGAGTTGAAGATTCTTATTTTCGTGCTGGATCCGATTTATCTTGATCTCCATATATTTCCCAATGCAATGAAAGCTCCTCTTGCCTTTTGTATTCTTATTTTGATATCGCTGTCTGTCCCTCCAACTTTATCTATATTACTGCCAAGATATGTGTACGATTCTACATCTTGTATTGGTGTTTCTTCAAGTTCAACCCTGTTATCATTACCTGCATTTATTCTCATTATTTTTGTCTTTTCTCTGTGTATTTTCAGACCCAATTGCTGTGGCCTCTCATCCAGTGTTTTCAATTTGTCCTGCATCTGATTACAGTTATGGGACAGAAGAGCCAAGTCATCAGCAAAATCCAGATCATCCAACTGCTTAGTCAGTGTCCACTGGATTCCATTTTTGTTGTGTGTTGTCGATGATCTCATAACCCAGTCTATTGCTAGTAAGAAAAGAAATGGAGACAAGAGGCATCCCAGTCGCACTCCTGTTCTTATCCCAAACGGTTCTGTAAGCTGTCCTTCGTGAAGAACTCTGCATGTCATGTCTTCATATGTTTTCTTTATTAAATTAATGATCTTCAGGGGAACTCCATAATGCCTCATCAATTTCCAAAGTGATTCTCTGTCTACACTATCAAATGCCTTTTCGTAGTCAACAAATCCGATGTATAGCGGTGAATTCCATTCCAGACTTTGTTCAACTATTATTCTCAAAGTGGCTATCTGGTCTGTACATGATCTGTTTTGTCGAAAACCTGCTTGTTCATCTCTCAGTTTCTTGTCTATGGACTCTTTTAATCTCTCAAGAATAATCCTGTTTAATACTTTTCCTGGCACTGATAGTAACATTATTCCTCTATAATTTGAGCACTCTTGTAAATTTCCCTTCTTAGGCAACTTAACTAGATATCCTTCCTTCCATTCTGCTGGTATCTCTTCCTTTTCCCAGACTTTACCAAGTAATTTATATAACATCTCTGCAGCCGTGTCTATATCTACTTTTATGGCCTCTGCTGGAATGCCATCAGGTCCAGCCGCTTTTCCATCTCTTAGAAGCTTTATGGCTTTCTTTATTTCTTCCTTCGTTGGTCTTTCACCGTTGATTTGTAACTCTTCTTCTGCTGGCTGGATGTCCGGGGGATTTTGTGGAGCTGGTCTATTGAGAAGGTCACCAAAATATTCTGTCCACCTCTTCATTTGCTCCTGAATATTGCTGATCAGTTTCCCATTCTTGTCTTTTATGAGGCAACTTGTTTGCTTGTATTTCCATGTTAGCTTCTTTGTGCTGCTATACAGTTCTCTCATATTTCCCTTGGCTGCAGCATCTTCTGCCTCTCTTGCTAACTCCTCAATATACTTCCTCTTGTCTCTTTTGATACTTCTTTTTACTTCTTTGTTTGCTTCTGTGTACACTTCTTGAGCCTTGGCTTTGGAACTTCTGGTTTTGCTTGTGTTTAAATCTGCTTTCTTGTTTTTTCTGTCTTTTATCTTTTTGATGGTTTCTGTTGTTATCCATGCTTTTTGTTGTCTTTCCCTTTTCCCCAGTATTTCTTTACATGTCTCCTTCCATACAGTTTTGACCTGCTGCCAATAGTCTTCTGTATTCTCTACATCTTCCAGCTGTTGGAGCACTTGGAATTTGTTGGATACTGTGACCGCAAATTTGTCTCTTGTTTCTTAGATGTCCTACATTAAATTGTTGTCTATAATTTTTCATTGTAGCATATCTCTTGAGTTTCATTTTTACTTTGGCTATCAGAAGGTGGTGATCTGATGCCACATCTGCTCCTCTATATACCTTTACATCCTGCAATGATGATCTAAACTTCTTGTTTATGCATATATGATCAATCTGAATTTCTGTTCTATGGTCTGGAGATATCCATGTTGCCTTGTGTATTCTCTTATGTGGAAACATGCTTCCTCCTATAGCCAGTTGATTTGAAGCACAGAAGTTTGAGAATAGTTCCCCATTTTCATTCATTATTCCTAGCCCATGTTTTCCCATGACTTCTTCAAATCCGGTATTGACTGTACCTATCTTTGCATTCATGTCACCCATCAAAATTGTGATGTCTCTTCTTTTTACTTTATCCATAATTTCCTATAGTCTAGTATAAAATGCTTCTTTCACTAACTCTTCTTTGTCATTAGTTGGCGCATAACATTGGATGACATTTACCCGTATTTTCTTTTTATCTGTTTTAAAAGTGGCTGTTATTATTCTGGGGCCAACAGCTTCCCATTCAATGAGTGCTTTCTGTGCTTCTTTAGATAACATAAGAGCAACCCCTTCACTGTGGTGTGAACTTTCGTCTTCATGTCCTGAGGAAAGCACCAATTCCCCTGTGATGAGTTTCTTCCTGTCTACCCCCTTCCACTTTGTTTCACACATTCCCAGAACCTCGATTTTATATTCTCTCATTTCTGCTGCTACTTGTGCCACTTTCCCTTGTTCGTTTAATGTCCGAACATTCCAGGTGCCAAATCTGGAAGTTCTCCTAGAAGAAAGGTGGTTAGTCAGTAATACAGACTCCTTTCGGCTTTCTCTGTGTTGCGTCATACGCCTCCCTGCGAGAGGACCTCCCCCTGTCTTGGATGGCTGTGTTTTATTTTCCTTATTTGACTTGTCCATATTTGTTGAAGTTTTTGTGGTTTAAATTTTTTACAGGATGGGGTAACCAGCCCCATGCCCAACCCTCCTTAGTCGCTTTCTACGACATGCGTGGAAGGGAACTGTGTTACTATTCTTTGCTCCCCTTTCGGGCCCTGGTAACACACGGGTGATCCATCCGCCTGCTGTTGTCTTTTCCTGCCTACACTGGGAATTGAACCCCACTCTACGTTGGTTACGACTTTCAACTTAACTCCTGGAAAGTCGCAAAATTACAATGTAATAACATATCTAATTTGAAATAGCCTTCGTTCCTTTTTGTTTTTTAAAGCTGGGGATGGGAACCCACCTGTGAGCGCAGGCCCGATTGAGCCAAATGGTTAAATTATGTTACTCTAAGTCCTGAGAGTGAAACTGATGTTCACATTCCCCTCCCACATCCCGCCCTTCCACAGATTAATCAGTGAAGCAATAAAGACATAATTAAGATGTTACTACAGAGGTTTTATTTCTAGCCAATTACTCACATACGCAGGTCATGGAAATGTGGTGCTAAGGGGCGCTTTCGCTTCATACAAACATACATATAAAGAAAACTATATAGTCTTCTTCTTCTTCTGCGTTTGTCCTAAAAAGGACGTTTGTTACGTTGTGTTGCAGTTTACAGCAAAGCTGCGATATCTGCGCCTTTCGGCCCGACACATCCTTTTTCGGCATGACATTTTTGGGAGCGGGTTAGCCTTCCCTCTTCGATCCCTACTCTCTCAGCCAGACTGCAGTGATGCAGCCTGTTTCCAGGACCACCACTTGGAGGTGGAGTAGGGTCTTGGTCAGCTCTGGTTCGCTGACCCTGACGCAAGCAGTCAAGCTATGGGTCGCTTACTGCATTCCTCACTTTTGATGCTTACTTCGGTCCCACTATATAGTCTGATTCCTCGGAAAGGACCCTGACACCATCACCAGAACTGCTATGCTATGGATCCCAGAAGGACGGCGTATAAGAAGCAGACCAAAGACGATCTTGCGGATAGCAGTAAAGGTGGAGATGCAAACCATGAACCAGAGTTCAATGTAGTAGAGGGGAGAGACTAGTGGAGTGTTGGACCAAAGATAGCACAGTGTGAGATGCTAGAATGTATTTGGGTGACTGGAAGCGAAATATGTAAACAATTACACAGAACAACTCGAATCAATTCAGCAGAGGTTAATATTTTATGTACACACAGGGTCGGCCTTTTGTAATTACATGACCCAATTTGGACCATTCTGGTGGGGCCTAACTGGACTTTAAATTATAGTTTAGTTTTAACACGTTTTGTGTTTAAATGTAACTAATAAATACTGATGTTTAGTTTTTAATACAGAGGGGCGTTCAGAAAGTAATGCACCACATCGTTTTTCTCCGGAGCTGTTTATTAAAAATGCATGAAATTTATACACAATATACATGGATATGTCATGTAAACATCGGTATTATTCAACATAATCCCCATCAACTTATACGGCTTTATGCCAGCGTGAAACAAGTGCATGTATTCCTAGCCCGTACCAGATTTTGTCTTGATCATGTAGCCATTTCTTCGCTGCATGAATCACACCTTCATCATCTTCAAATCTTGTCCCACGGAGTGCATCTTTAAGTGGACCAAATAGATGAAAATCAGAGGGTGCCAAATAGGGACTATAGGGTGGATGGGGTAGTACAGTCCAACCCAATTTGGTGATTGCTTCCCGTGTTGCCAGACTTGTGTGAGGTCGCGCATTGTCGTGAAGGAAAAGCAGGTCTGCTGGATTCTTGTGCGGCCGAACTCTGCGAAAACGTTGATTGAGTTTTTTCAATGTCTTAATGTAAGCTTGCGAATTGATTGTCTCTCCTCTTGGCATAACGTCCACAAGAATCACACCTTCAATATCCCAAAAGAAAGTAATCATGACCTTTCCAGCTGAAGGAATTGTCTTGAACTTCTTTCTTCGTGGTGATTGCGGATGATGCCACTCCATTGACTGTCTTTTTGTCTCAGGTTCAAAATGATGTGCCCAGGTTTCGTCACCTGTAACGATCTTAGCCAAAAAGATCTTTCCATCAGCATTGAAACGCTCCAACAATTCAGAAGAAATTGCTTTCCTTTGCAATCGGTGGTCATTTGTGAGACTTCGAGAAACCCATCTTGCGAAAACCTTAGAAAATCCGAGAGTTTTTATAACTGCATTTGTACTTCCAATGCTGACTGACAGCTGTAAGGCCAATTGTTGAGTAGTGATTCGCCTATCAATAAGAATAATGCCCTCAGCGCATTTCAACATTTCTGCGTTGGTGGTGTCGCAAAATTGGTTTCAAGTCATTGCAAACGGGATCAGTTAGATTTATAAACCCGTCTACGATCGAACGACCGCTTTCAAAATGGCGGCGTATCAGCGAAATGTGTATCGGACAGAGGAAATCGCCAACGATAAATAAAAACAGAAGGGAATCCGTATGAAAAGGATTTTACATTTCAGTACAGGGAAGGATGGTGTATAACTGCATATAAGATGGAACGGTAGGAAGTTCTCATTTACGGAGATATATGCGTATTTCGGCTGCCCACAGTTACGCTAAAAGCATGTAAACCCACTTCTGTTCTAAATATTAAAATCAACAAATAACAGTTTGGGAAATTACATGGATAGGAAGATAGAGTTTTATCAGCTGTATAAAACTAGATAAGATGGAACTATATGGATATTATATATGCCGAGAGTGATAAGGGCAAAATTTCAGTCGACGCACAGTTCGGCCGAAATCACTGTTCGGGAAGGATTTTTCAGGCTTAGGTTTAAGCTGTGACGTCGGTACTCTCCGATACGTCCGCGCTATACGTATTTAAAGCGTATCGGTAAACTGAGCTAGAGACAACGAAAGAGGGTTCAGACAGACTGGAGGCAGAGTTTCGCCACGACCCATGAATTGTGAGCGGATCGCCAGAAACATTTTTAAGTCCAGTATCTGAAGTCTGAGGGTAAGCGAAATTATGATAACTACCGTGTACAATATTTGTTATTTCAGGTTCATACAGAATTCACAAAATATGCCTGTATAATATTCATTGATATAACGTATTATTATTTTAATATGATTTATTCATGTGCATTATGGATGAGTGTTGCTTGTACAAAAAGTAATCACAAATAGCCCCACGGCCTAATGAAGTTATATTTATCATATTGCTTTATCGCTTACGAAGATAAAGGCAGTCCCATGGCAGAGATTGTCATAGGGAAATGAAGTGTTAGAAACTTCATCATGGAAGATCCCAGTTTACGAGGTTAAGGTGACTAGTCCCCTTCCTCGCTGCCTTTGCCTTCCCTAGTTCGAGCGCACAACTTCGTACCCATTTACAGCTAGTAAACTGGAGTGTTCTACAGCCAGTTTCAGTAGAAAGCAACCTGATCACGTGGTCACTCACTTTCTTTATTTATGTATTACTTTTGTGTAGATGCTAAGGATAGCATCAGTATTTGAATTCGTACTTGATATGATTTGGAAGGATCAAGTTATAGAATATGAAGGGATGTATAGGAGCGGAATAAACCAGATGATGTTTATTACTGATATGTTAATATTAATTCTATATCATTGAACTGATGTTACTTGCTATGACTGTATAACTTTGACACCTGATGACTGACTTGTCTGACTTATGTGCTAGTCAGTTACACTTAATTGAAATGTTAATATTAATGCTATATCACTGAAATGATGTCCTTACTTACTATGATTGTATAACGGTGACATCTGATGACTGACTGGTCTGACATCTGTGCTAGTCAACTACAAGTCTAGCCAGATACTAGCCAAGGCTGATATGTTGCAGGTTCCATGAAATAACTCAAACCAGACTGTCCAGTATCAGAAGCCGGTGTAGTTCATCCGAGGCAATCCCACCAAAGTGCAGGACCCCAAAGAGTGAACTTCAACTGGTCATTGGCATCCCTACTGTTGGGCCTACCAAGTCTGATATCAGCAAAGGACAGTTTCAGCAGTATCAAGTTGGAAAGATAAGTGTCCTGTTTGACACTGACCACCTATACATGTGAAACAGCCAATAGTTGAAAACAATAAGTAACCATACAGAAACTCAGTCAACTGATGACAGTTATCCTTAAATTCAAAGGACTAATAACAGTGATTTCAGTAACTTTATTATTTAAGATCTTGAAGTATAAACAGACCATAATAGTAATTGTGTGAATACTTTTATATATATGTATATGCTCTTTTCCAACTAGTAGAAATAGAATATTAGTGTAATTATTAAACTATTTTAACTGTACCTGAGGATTTATTCACTTCTTCCATTTGTGGTTTCAGTGAATGTTCATTTTACTTATCCCCTAGAATATAAGTAATCATAAGATAGTCATAGGGAGGAGACACCTTAAATCCTGGTACTACTTCTTACCAACTGGGCCAGGGTTTTTACAGTCTGACTATTTTTATGATAACAATACACCAGTGCTTATTTCTAAGACTGGGGTATTACTTGTAAGGTCAGAACTCTTTACTGGCATACTCTTACATATAAATAATTTTAAATAACCTCCCGCTACAGTGGGGGCTCGTCTGCGGGATATATCTTTGATATTCCTGAGCCAACTTTCCATTTCTGCTGTGTAGAAAATTTTGTTTTGTAAAATTTTTTGGAAAGAGTAACATAGTAGGAAATAATTATATTTTAGGAGTACCATTGAGTACAGATAAAGAAAGCTGTTTCATATATGGTGAAGTCAGTTTAATTAACTTTAATTTTAACTAAGTTAATTATATTGTAGTAAATTAGTTGGAGTAAGATCGCTTGCCCTACTAGACTACAGATACATCATGGCTGACTTGGTCAAATTTAGGTCGGCTACACTGCAGGTGGGAAAAGAGCTTGGCATGGATGGTGACGCTCTGATCCGGTATGTCACGACGGAATGTGAAAAGTACACCGAGAGAGAAGCAAAGCACTTAGAAGCAGAGAGAGAAACAAAGAAATTAGAAGCGGAGAGAGAAGCCAAGAAATTAGAAGCGGAGAGAGAAGCCAAAAAATTAGAAGCAGAGAGAGAAGCCAAGAAATTAGAATTAGAAGCAGAGAGAGAAGCCAAGAAATTAGAATTAGAAGCAGAGAGAGAAGCCAAGAAATTAGAATTAGAAGCAGAGAGAGAAGCCAAGAAATTAGAAGCGGAGAGAGAAGCCAAGAAATTAGAAGCTGAGAGAGAAGAAAGGAGGTTACAAGCAGAGAGAGACCATGAGCTGAAAATGAGACAGCTTGATCTTGAACTTCAGGCTGGGACTATCACCCATGGTAATAGCTCACCTCATTCTGCGAATAGCTCTTTTCAGAACACAGCAAATGGGGCCATGAACTTCCACCTAGATCCATTTGTTGAAAAGGAGGACGCAATTGAGTCGTACCTGGATAGGTATGAAAGGCTAGCCTCTACATATGGACTGGAAAAGGAAAAATGGAGTCTAAAGTTATCTCAAGGATTGAGAGGTATTGCATATGATGTGTTCCTGAAACTCCCCAAAGAAGATCAGGAGAATTATGAAATCCTAAAACAAGCCTTACTTATTCGGTATGAAAAGAACTCAGAGGCATATAGGAAGAAATTTAGAACTTCTAAACCTCTACCTGGAGAAACATATAACCAGTTCTCAGCTAGGCTAGAAACGTATTTGTTGAAATGGAGTAGTTTAGGTAAGTATCAGAAAACCTACGAGGATCTGAAAGAAATGGTTATGTTAGAGCAAGTGAAAGATTCCATGTCTCAAGAAATGAGGAAATTCCTTATGGAACAAGGAGCAGAGAGGCTGGAAGACATTTTGAAATGTGCAGAGAGATACCAAGCAGCTCAAGCTGAATTGGTAGGAACAAAAAGGAAGCAGGTAGAAGGATATAAGCCACCACCGCAGAATACCGATTTTGACCAGATGGATCAACCATACAGATACAAGCAAAGATTTGATAATAAGGACAAGAACCCTCAGACTCAGGAAAATAAACCCTATAAACAGGGAGCTAAGTGGTGCAAATTTTGTAAGATGATGAGCAACCACAACACTGATGAATGTGGGAGGAAAAAAAAACCCTTCATCATGCTGCATGTCTACAGGTGAGGACTTCTGATAGGAAGGAACTGACTGTGAGTCAGAATAGCCTCCATCACCCACCTACACAGGAGATAGTGACTGTGAATGGCAAACCAGTCACAGGAATGTATGACACAGGTTTGTCCTATGACGCAGTCGTGTGTGCATCTCTGGTGAGCCCTGAACAAATCACCACAGAAACAGTAGACATTCAAGGGCCACTAAAAGGAACATCACCCCTTACTTTACCCATAGCAAAGATTCATGTCAGTTGTCGCTATGTGGAAGGGGAGATAAATGCAGCTGTGATAGATGATCCCTTTTACCCCCTAATGTTGGGGCGTAAATATGTTTTCTTGGGAGACCCTGTAAAACCTATGGTTATGGCAGAAACCCAGACCAGGTCTGACTCCAGGAACATAGAGAGGGACACCAACTTAAAATTTCATTCGACTGAAATGAAACGGGCTCAAGAAGCAGACAGCACATTGAAGCCTTGTTTTGGAAAATTGTCTAAAACTCATAACGCTCCAAGGAAAGGACATTTCTATATGGAACATGGACTCTTGTACAGGAAAGCTGGCAGAGGGACGAAAAGTCATGGTCAAATTGTGGTACCATCCACCTATAGAAATAAGGTTATGGGTTGGGGGCACATAACAACTTTGAGTGAACACCTGGGTAATGGTGCCACAAAACAAAGAGTAGCCACCCAGTACTACTGGCCGGGCATTACGGAAGACATAAATCAGTATGTAAATTCCTGTCCAGAGTGCACCTATGTAGATTCAGAAAGTCGACGGAAGAGTCTTCATCAAAAATCTACAAGCAAACCAGCAATCAGGGGTACTCCCGAGATTTGCACGGGAGGGGAAAGGAAACATCCCACACAGGTTCAATTGCAGTCTGAACCCCATGCGCGGGAAAAAAGGAACAAATCACGTAGCGAAAATCAAACACCTACGGATTTGCGAGGGAAAACCACATCCAACTATCAACGAAAAGAGGGCGGTAAACTTCATGGGAAACCTACCGACCCGGTTTCACCAGCAGTAAGAGCCTGGATGAAAAGCCGAACAGGAAGGAGAGAGATAGTAAAGGATGAATATATTCTTGGAAAACAGAATGTGGGCGCAGATTTTCTTAGTCGTCATCCCACAGAGCTTGAGGAGGATAGAAGGAAGGAAAACTAACCTCGGAATGGTCGATTTGCAATTGTCTTGTACCCAATAGTTAAGCTAGATATCATCCAGCTTAAAATATGGGGGAGCTATGTCGCAAAATTGGTTTCAAGTCATTGCAAACGGGATCAGTTAGATTTATAAACCCGTCTACGATCGAACGACCGCTTTCAAAATGGCGGCGTATCAGCGAAATGTGTATCGGACAGAGGAAATCGCCAACGATAAATAAAAACAGAAGGGAATCCGTATGAAAAGGATTTTACATTTCAGTACAGGGAAGGATGGTGTATAACTGCATATAAGATGGAACGGTAGGAAGTTCTCATTTACGGAGATATATGCGTATTTCGGCTGCCCACAGTTACGCTAAAAGCATGTAAACCCACTTCTGTTCTAAATATTAAAATCAACAAATAACAGTTTGGGAAATTACATGGATAGGAAGATAGAGTTTTATCAGCTGTATAAAAAACTAGATAAGATGGAACTATATGGATATTATATATGCCGAGAGTGATAAGGGCAAAATTTCAGTCGACGCACAGTTCGGCCGAAATCACTGTTCGGGAAGGATTTTTCAGGCTTAGGTTTAAGCTGTGACGTCGGTACTCTCCGATACGTCCGCGCTATACGTATTTAAAGCGTATCGGTAAACTGAGCTAGAGACAACGAAAGAGGGTTCAGACAGACTGGAGGCAGAGTTTCGCCACGACCCATGAATTGTGAGCGGATCGCCAGAAACATTTTTAAGTCCAGTATCTGAAGTCTGAGGGTAAGCGAAATTATGATAACTACCGTGTACAATATTTGTTATTTCAGGTTCATACAGAATTCACAAAATATGCCTGTATAATATTCATTGATATAACGTATTATTATTTTAATATGATTTATTCATGTGCATTATGGATGAGTGTTGCTTGTACAAAAAGTAATCACAAATAGCCCCACGGCCTAATGAAGTTATATTTATCATATTGCTTTATCGCTTACGAAGATAAAGGCAGTCCCATGGCAGAGATTGTCATAGGGAAATGAAGTGTTAGAAACTTCATCATGGAAGATCCCAGTTTACGAGGTTAAGGTGACTAGTCCCCTTCCTCGCTGCCTTTGCCTTCCCTAGTTCGAGCGCACAACTTCGTACCCATTTACAGCTAGTAAACTGGAGTGTTCTACAGCCAGTTTCAGTAGAAAGCAACCTGATCACGTGGTCACTCACTTTCTTTATTTATGTATTACTTTTGTGTAGATGCTAAGGATAGCATCAGTATTTGAATTCGTACTTGATATGATTTGGAAGGATCAAGTTATAGAATATGAAGGGATGTATAGGAGCGGAATAAACCAGATGATGTTTATTACTGATATGTTAATATTAATTCTATATCATTGAACTGATGTTACTTGCTATGACTGTATAACTTTGACACCTGATGACTGACTTGTCTGACTTATGTGCTAGTCAGTTACACTTAATTGAAATGTTAATATTAATGCTATATCACTGAAATGATGTCCTTACTTACTATGATTGTATAACGGTGACATCTGATGACTGACTGGTCTGACATCTGTGCTAGTCAACTACAAGTCTAGCCAGATACTAGCCAAGGCTGATATGTTGCAGGTTCCATGAAATAACTCAAACCAGACTGTCCAGTATCAGAAGCCGGTGTAGTTCATCCGAGGCAATCCCACCAAAGTGCAGGACCCCAAAGAGTGAACTTCAACTGGTCATTGGCATCCCTACTGTTGGGCCTACCAAGTCTGATATCAGCAAAGGACAGTTTCAGCAGTATCAAGTTGGAAAGATAAGTGTCCTGTTTGACACTGACCACCTATACATGTGAAACAGCCAATAGTTGAAAACAATAAGTAACCATACAGAAACTCAGTCAACTGATGACAGTTATCCTTAAATTCAAAGGACTAATAACAGTGATTTCAGTAACTTTATTATTTAAGATCTTGAAGTATAAACAGACCATAATAGTAATTGTGTGAATACTTTTATATATATGTATATGCTCTTTTCCAACTAGTAGAAATAGAATATTAGTGTAATTATTAAACTATTTTAACTGTACCTGAGGATTTATTCACTTCTTCCATTTGTGGTTTCAGTGAATGTTCATTTTACTTATCCCCTAGAATATAAGTAATCATAGGATAGTCATAGGGAGGAGACACCTTAAATCCTGGTACTACTTCTTACCAACTGGGCCAGGGTTTTTACAGTCTGACTATTTTTATGATAACAATACACCAGTGCTTATTTCTAAGACTGGGGTATTACTTGTAAGGTCAGAACTCTTTACTGGCATACTCTTACATATAAATAATTTTAAATAACCTCCCGCTACAGGTGGCTGTGGCAGGACGACCACAGCGCAGCCGATCAAGCAGCTCCGTATCTCCACTTCCTGATTCTTTGATTTTCTGAACCCAGCGACTGAATGTACTCCTGTCGACTGCAAAACTTCCTTACACATCACATAGACGCTTGTGAATGTTTACAACAGTTTCCTTCTCTGCAAGGAGAAATTCTATCACAATTCGCTGCTTATAACGCAAGTTGCTAACACGCTCCATTTCAACGGTTTAGGAAAGCCGTAATATTTGGCCGGTTGCGAAGCAATTTGATGCACACAATTAGCACATGCCATATCTGAAGTGTGAAAAATTTCATGCTTCTATCTTCATTATTAACTGAGAAAAACGATGTGGTGCATTACTTTCTGAACGCCCCTCGTATTTAATGCACATAGTCATAACATTTAAAATAAACTTCGTATCGAAGTGGGAGCCCGAGTACGGGATTCCTTAAGGAGTCAAAAAGGTTAAATCGGTCTAAGGCCGGACCTGTGTATAGAGATTTTTGTTTTGTATATTATACGACAAGTTTGGGAGGCCAAGAGCCAGGGATCCAGACCTCCAGGACGACCCAGAGTCCGCTAGGAGGACAACATTAGACAATCTCTGAAGGACCGAGGACTAAAATGAAACCAAGTCAGGCGGAAAACAACCGATAGGATAGTATGGCGCTTTCTCTTCCAAACCTGTACACCTCACGGTAGAAGAGGAACGACTAAGTAAGTAAGTAATATTATACACGGAGATCTAAATTAGACAGCTAAACTATTTTGGCCATGTAAAAAGACATAACACCTTACTGAATACCATAATAGACGGCAGAGTTGAAAGCAGACGTGCAATAGGAAGACAGCGCTATAACTTGGGAAGATAACATCAAGAGATGGACAAGAAAGAGTCTATCAGAGTGTACCATCAAGACAAGAGACAGAAGATGTTGGAGATCCATTGCAACCGACCTTCGGTGTGAAGATGGCACCTGATGATGATGATTATACAATGCCCTGTTAAGTTCCCGGGAGTCTCTCAAGAGGCAAAGAACGAATATGACTACTACACATCGTAGCATGTCGTACAAGGCGACTAATGTCAGTTTGATCATGGGAGGCTGGCAACCTCATAATGTAAAACAAATAGCCACAGAAACCACTGCTGTAAAAGCGTTTTAATGCTCAGTGCAGGTTTCCTGCAAAGGGGACCAGCCAGTGGTGGCTCCTTGCTTCGTAGGGAGAACAAATTTACTCTATTGGCACTAAGTGAATGGGGGAAATTATGCCAGATTATGATATCACATATATATATATATACTGAAGCACATTAAAAACGCACATCTATTATATATACTGATGCCGAGAAGCTGGATAAAAAAAGTGTGGGAATGGATTTTCCCCGTGTTTGTCATGAGGTAGAGAGCGAATGGCTGCTGGAATGGAAAGTGCATGATTCAACCCACGGGTTTGTGTACAGACAACATGAAAACAATAAAAGTTACACGTGCAACACGATTCCCAACAGCTATGACCCTGAAAATGTGTACGCGTTGTGGCAATATACTCGGTATAAAAAGGCCGTTGAGACAAAACACCCAGTACATGTGCTTGAAATTCCACGACTATCTGAAAACGACCGCCAACGAGCCATTGGTATGTTGGAGACCGGAATGAGCTCACGGGCCATTGCCAGAAGGATGAATTGCCACCACAGCACTATTGTACGTCTCAAAGAACGTTACGGAACCACTGGCAGTGCCCGGGATAGACTTCGGAGTGGCCAACCACGAGTTACTACCCCTGCGCAAGATCGTCATATTGTGCTGAGTCACCTAAGGAATCGTTCTCTCCCGGCAAGTCAAACAGCAAGAGCAATAGTGGGTAGACGTGGGCAAGTCTCTCGAATGACAGTCATACGACGACTCAGAGATACAGGCCTTACTGCAAGACGATCTTATGTTGGGCCAAACTTGACTCACAGACATCGTCAGCAGCGCCTGCAATGGGCAGAGCAACATGTCAGATGGACTAGACTGCATTGGAATGCTGTCCTATTCACAGACGAGAGCAGATTCAACATATCCTTTGCTGATGGACGTATGCGGATTTGGCGACGGTGTGGAGAGCGCTTTGCAGATTGCTGTGTTCGTCAGCACAACCGATTTGGAGGTGGCAGTATTCACATTTGGGGAGGGTTCACTTTTTACCATCGCTTGCCTCTTCACGTCTTCCGTGGAAATGTTAATGGTGTGACATATCGAGATGAGGTTCTGGATGCATTGGTTGCTCCTGCGTTCACAAATTATCCAGACTTGCAGCTTCTCCAGCAGGATAACGCACGTGCGCACACCGCATGCATTACGCAGCAATATCTACAGCAGCAGAACATTGTGACGATTGATTGGCCTGCCCTATCACCAGACATGTCCCCTATAGAACATCTGTGGGACGAGCTTGGACGCAGAGTCTACAGGCAAGGTTCTCCAGCTAATCTGCAACAGCTCGAAGCTGCTCTTACACGTGAATGGGACTTGATTCCCCGGAATTTCCTTCAGAGACTTGTGCGTTCCATGCGGAGCCGCTGCCAAGCTTGTTTGCAAGCACACGGTGGACATACCAGATACTGAGGATAGTGGGAATTAATGTTTTTATTGGTTGCATTTTTGGTTTTCTCCCTTGCCTGCACAGAATGCAATGAATTTCATAACAATCAAATGTACAAATTAATGACCAGCATGGATTCATAAGAAAATGAATAAAGATTCAAAATATGTAAACTTGTAAACACTTATATTTACATTTCACACTCTGTTCCTGGATTATACAGGTGGTGCGTTTTTAATGTGCTTCAGTATATATAAAATCCCAGCGTTATCTGTCACTAACGCTAAGGGATGCAACTTTGGTAGAAAGTTAGACATTAATTGTATTCTTTCCCTTATATGTAGTCTCCCGAAAGTAGTAACACTCGACAAAGAAAAGTGCGCAAATGACAGTGTGCACAAAAATATTTATAGAATGTGTGATGCCGTATACATAAATTGGGATCCTCGCTGCTGCTACGTAGTTCGTGTACTGTGGTGATGCACAGTGTTTTTTTTTTAAATACTTTTGAATAAGTAAAATGGCCGTTAGGTATTGATGCTTTTAAATTTAATTCCCGTCTTATGACGGTGTTTTACACTAGTGGGCAATAAACATTATTATTCCGAATTAGCTACACCATATATCCTAATTATAACATATCAAAGTTTGAACGGGTTGCTTTTTATTCAATTAAAAAACATAAATAATACAAAATAAGGAGAACAAAGGACATTGATAATGATGTTGATGATATTATAGGATCTTTCGTTCACGCATCTGTCATGCATAAAAACTGATACTATTGCCAGTGGTGTACTTAAAATTACGCTCCCGGGCCGGTCCTTCATTTGGCACCTCACTCCCCCTACAAATAAATACACTGACAAATATTCTATGCATGCAAGTAGATTTTTAAACTATACAGTACGGTACTTTACAATAGTGTCCGAAGGCACCCCCAACTCCTGGCTGTCACCCGGGGCGGAGTTTCCCTTTCGCACGTATGCCACTGACTAGTGCTACTGAAGTAATAATAGTTAAACAAGGGTATTACCTCAAAAGTTCAAAATCTTGTGAATTTTTCGATTCGTCTTATTATCAAACCAGTTCAGGTAAACTCAGTCATACTGATCGCCCTCGGCTGGTGAGTCGTTCTGTCTTCGAATGACACGTCTGGGTCACAGGTCGCTTGGGTACTCACGTGTTTAGTTGTCCGTATAATACCGCTGTCTTCTTCTGGAGTTCGGTCTGTGACTAGGACTTCGTGAGCTCCCAGATTTGTTTGTATCAGTACGTCACTGCTCACGTGATTTCTCTTTCGTTAATTTCGATGCTTCTTAACCAAGGATGCGCGACCGGACTACATGGGGGTGCGTGCAAACATTTTAGAAGGCGAATCATCATAAACCCAATATGGTACACAGAACTATATTCATCATCATCATCGCTTACCGACGGCTACGCGTGAATTGGATTTGGACTTAGTCGTTTCTCTTCTACCTTGGGGTGTAGATGTTTGCCAGAGAGAGCGCCATACTATCCTATCAGCTGTCTTCCTCCTGGCCTGGTTCCAATTAAGTCCTCGGTCCTTCACGATTGTCTAATGTTGTCCTTCCAGCGGATTCTGGGTCGCCCTGGAGGTCTGGATCCCTGGCTCTTACTTTCCCATACTTGTCGTGGTAGCGATCTTCTCCCATTCTGCAGACAAGGCCAAACCATAGTAGTTGGGACTGTTCTACTTGGGTCTGCAGGGGGTGGCATTTTAGGCCTTGACGTATCGTCTGGTTGCGGACCATGTCTCTTCTTGTTACTTCAACCACCTTCCTCAGATACCTCATTTCTGAGGTTTGGATCTGGCTTTTGTGGGTTGTGGTCATTGCCCATGACTCGCATCCATATGTCAAGACAGCGACATTGTCGCAGAGTGAAGATAGTTTACCTATTTGAAATGTTCTGTCCATCCTGTATATTGCTTTATTTTCTGTCTATCCTAAGTTTCTGGAGAAAAAAAAACTGTTTCTCACGCACCTTAACTCAGGTGAAGCTTCGGTCAACCCGTTCGTTAGGATTTTCCAGACTCGGCTTTCTAGATTTATGGCCTGTCTTCTTCCTCATTGTTAACACGTTTGAGCTTGGAACCAGCACGTACAGTCGTGACACTCAATATGCAAACTAATTTGTGGCGAGACTTTTGCTATTGTGGAAACTTTAAAAAATGTAGCGGGTAAATCGAAAATAATTCTTTCTTTCTTTCGTTAAGAAACTAGTTTTAGACTTCACTTGGTGATAAGCATACTGAAAGAGAAAGACGCATTTTCTTGTAAAGTAAAAACTGTGCATAGGGAGACTTGAGTTAAACAAACAAAGTGCCCTCTAGTTTAACTTACAGAATATAAAATTCCGGAGCGGGTATGTATTCGCTTTTCCAGTATATAGGAAATTAGCTCAAATATATAGATATGAAATATATTACTATCATGGTGAAAGTCTAAGTGTATTATATAAACGGGTTTCCTTTATCATGTATGTATCATAAATGCTTACGAAAATTCCTTTTTTTTTTCACTGCTTGTATTTTAAAGCGATGTTATGTTACAATGTTTGTATCATTCATAATTTCAATGATCATTTTACTTTTCAATGTTTGTAACATTAATGTATGAGCATATTATTATGAATGCGGGAAGGAATGAACGGTGGAAAGCACAGGAGGATTCTCTAGCGGACCCTCATGTAACTTTGTCTGACAGGGGAGAAAGCAACAGTCTTGTTATTGTGTATGTACCTGGACTGGCCAGCAAATTCATTCACAGCAGACAGGAATGTTTAAGAATGGACTGACCTATTTTAGGAACGAGACGCATGCATGGATATCAACATGCCGACGTTGGACACTGCTTAAATTGTTTCTTTTGTAATCTGCATGTTGTAGCAGAAGAGTAGTTACACATGTATTTTTGTTTTGTCTAACAGATTTATGCAGTGCAAGTCTTGTCTCGTATTGCTGAAAAGAGGTTACCTTTGGCCAGTGGCCATATAGTCCTCGTCCACCAGTCACAATAATTCCCTTCAATTATTTCATTTACTTCAATTATTCAAGTATTTCAAACATTCTCAACACCAAACCTCACCCTACCATACTCCACCCATTTTAACCCTCCATCCCATCTTTGGAAGCAAATTCGTGATCTTTGAATATCGCATCAACTGTGGATGCGTTACACCAATCTTGGATTTATAAAATCGTGTTCAGTTTCTGTGCCCTTTGTGGATACCTTATTCGAATAGTGAAGTTAATTTCAAAGTATTGGATTACGTGATATTTTTCCAAGAGAACACCTGGATATAATTTGTTTCCAACATTCATACCAGAGGTACAAAGGAACAAACATTCATTTACACACAAACAGTATTTCACATATTTTCCAGCAAAAGCCTATCAGGACTGCCGGGAACTTTACTAACACAATTCATTCATAATCCTTGTTTTCACTATTTGTGTAATAATTTTTTCTTCTTTAAAATCATCAAATTGTTGTGAGTTTGTTTTCTCGTGATAATCTTTATTATTATGTGCTGTAAAATCCTTATTGATTTATTTACATTTCTAAATTGAAATAAATTGAGTTAACCTTGATAGGATTGTTCGTTCAGTTCAGACTACCAAATCCTCAATCTAACTTTACTTCTTTACCCTACTATTTGTGAGTGACACAGTGTGTGCAAAAGAGTAATATTGTCGCCAGAGAAAACAAGAAGAGCTGTGTGTGTGGTTTTCTTAGTGAAGAACTCACTGACTCAGCCTGTGCCTTCTGCCTATCTCTCTTGCGCATCACTATCACACGTCCGTGTGCACTATTGTTCCTCACCATATACAGCTGTCAAGCTTTACCTACTATTAATTATATTTTCATGCGACAATTATTTGGAATCTCGTCCTTGGATTTGAATTTCTTGATTCTTATTTCACAGTGACTACAGGGAATCTTGTCTTTAAATTGTTCTGCAGAAACTAAGGAATCTTGAACTATTAGTCTATACTGTGGACTATAATTTTTTTTTAACGCCCTAGACAACGACACTTCTGGTAGTATCTGAACAGAACAATTATAAGTTTAAAGTAACAGAACGTTGCTGTCACTAATTTAATTCGGGGTTATTTAATTACGTTAAATAGTTAACTAAGGTAATTAAGAGGTACATTTAACAGGCAGTAGAGTGTGTATGTGTGTGAGATATTGAAGGGAATTGTTTATACTTGAGTATTACCCAAGTGATGAGACCTTAATTCAGCAGAAATAAGGAATTGTCAAACAATCCAATTATACTAAACTTCCATTAACGAGTTACATTACTTCATAGAATTAATATACTCCCTGGGGCTTAGTAAATTGATTATCAGTTAGTTGTATTGGTTTGTTGTAATACAATACTTCATAGAAATATTAGTAATACCCAGAAACTAGTGTAACATTCTGAGAGAGTATAACAACCTGCACAGAAATATAGAAAATGACTGATTTACTAAAACTAAGGATGGGTCTTTTAAAATACACTAAAAAAGTTGGAATGAGTGAAGTAGAAGGTAATGCATTCATAGAGACCGAAATAGAAAAACAAAGAGAAGAAAACGAAAGGATACGGGCTCATGAGTTCCGGCTCGGAGAACTAGAGGTTCAAAATCGTCCAGCTTCTCCCACTAACGCTTCATCACCTGACAACGCCTCTGCTGGTCTAGCACTCAACTCACCTGCAATGACTTTCCCAATGGACAAATTTTGCGAGCGAAATGAACAAATTGATCTGTTCTTAGATAGATATGAGCGAACTGCTTCATCGTATGGCCTGCCCAAAAGCATGTGGAATCTTAAACTTTCTCAAGGATTAATAGGGACGGCTTACGAAGTTTTTACAAAATTAACCCCAGCAGAACAGAACGATTATGACGCTCTCAAGCAAGCACTGTTACGGCGTTTTCAGCTTACAGCCGACAATTACCGAAAGCGTTTTCGCCGATCTCACAAAGAAGGAGGAGAAACATTTGGCCAATTTGCTGCTAGGATTGAATCATATCTCGAGAAGTGGCGCGATTTGGAAATATTCCCTAAGACTTACGAAGGATTACATGAACTCTTCCTGGTAGAGCAAATCAAGGAAACAATGTCACCAGAGATGAGAAAGTTCCTAGTGGAGCACGGGGCAGACCGACTCGAACCAATCCTTACGTTAGCAGAAATGTTTCAAAATGCTATAGCAGAGACTCAAACCTTCAAACGGAAGCCTGCTGAACTTCAACCTAAACCAATCACCCAGCCCACCCAAAATCAGAGATCACCGGTAAACGCTCCAACGCAAGATACACGCAGAGACCGTTACACAACTCACACAAGAAAAATGCACAGGAAAACGAACCTCACTTCATGAGGAGGGAGAGGAAATATTGTCATCATTGTAAGCAGACCTCGCACAATACAAAAGAATGTAGAAATCGGCCCAGCCCGCACTTGGCGGCGTGTTTACAAGGATACGCACCAGAACAGCGTCAAGACAGAACAAAATGTGGTAAACCAGAACGGAATTCTGTAACGGATCAGATTATCGCAAACGGGAGATTTGTGCGCTGTCTTTATGACACAGGACTACAGTTTGACTGTATAATCGCTTCACATTTGGTCACACCTGAGCAGATAACCTCGGAGACAGTAGATCTGTGTGGAGCCGTGAAAGGAGACACTCCTATGACATTGAAAATAGCAAACGTTTATATTGATTCAAAATTTGTTAAAGGATGGATTCGAGCTGCCATTATGGAGAATCTAATCTATGTCGTAATTCTTGGATGTCGCTATGTGTTCTTGGGGGAACCAAGAAAACCTCTGATAGCTGCGCAGTAACTACAAGAGGTCAGGCGAGGACAGAACAGGAACCAGGACCAGTGACAAACCTGCTACCACGGGAATTGAAGGATGCTCAACACAAGGATCCAACACTGGGACCATGTTTTAAGAAACTGCCACTTGCGAGTAACCCGTTGAAAAAGGGAAACTTTTATTCAAAATCGGGATTACTATACCGTAGGTCGGGCAACACTGGACAAGAACATAGCCAGTTGGTTGTTCCAACTACTTATAGGTCACAAATTTTAGAGATGGGACACGCTCTTCCTTTTAGCGGCCACATGGGACAAAATGCTACCATGCAAAGAATAGCAGCGCACTATTACTGGCCTGGGATGAACGGGGACATAATCCGATTTGTGAAATCCTGTGCGCAGTGCCAAAGGGTGGCACCAAGGCACTGGACACCCCTGCTACATTGGGGGAAATGCCTATTGTCGGTACTCTGTTCGAAAGAGTAGCTGTAAATATAGTAGACCCACTCTTAAGAACAAAGCGGAGAAATTGCTGTATTTTGACTCTAGTCGACACCTGTACTATGTGGTCAGAAGCAGTGGCGCTCCCTTCTTCTGATTCTGTGAATGTCGCAGAAGCGCTCGTGAGTATTTTCACAAGGCTCGGATTTCCACAGCAAATACTCACTGATAATGGATCGTAGTTTAGAGGACATCTGATGGAAGAAGTCTTTAAGATCTTCCGTACTCAGCATATCCACACCTCACCCTATAATCCACAAGCAAACGGACACATAGAGAGATATAATGGGACCCTCATCACCATGCTGCGAAAATTAGCCCAAGAAAGACCCGAAAACTGGGACTTATTCTTGCCGGCTGCCTTATTTGCCTATAGGGAAGTGCCGCATGCCTCCACTCGTCTACCTCCTGCAACATTATTATTTGGACGGCCAATAAAGGGACCCCTGGAAGCATTGCTTAGGTCTTTAACCGACCAGAAAGCAGACGAATCTATTGTATCTGCATCAAAATATGTGCAAGAACTAAAGGAAAGGTTAAAGATAAGTTGGGAATTAGCCAACACTAACCTTCGACAAACTCGTGCCAAGCATGCAAAACGGTACAATAAGACTGCGAAGGAAAGAGTACTACAACCTGGAGAGAAAGTACTGCTGTTACTCCCAACAGGGAATAACAAACTTCAGATAGGATGGCAGGGACCATTTGAAGTACTCGAGAAAATCTCTCGAACAAACTACAAAATCTCCATACGAGGGAAGGAAAAAATTTATCATGTTAACTTACTTAAAAAGTACATGGAACACCTTGCTGCTCCTCAAGCATATCTCCTGACCTTAGCGGTTGCAATGGAAGCGGATAATGACCCCCACGAATATGCTGAATACCCGCTAAAACAGGAAGAATCACACACGGATGTGAAGCTCTGTGAAACATTAACTGAATTGCAACAGCATGATGTCAAACAACTGTTAGCCGAATATTCAGAAGTGCTCACCGATAAACCGGGACTAACCAACCTCTTGGAGTTTGATATAAAAGTATTAGATCCTAAGCCTGTCAGGACTAAGATTTACCCAGTCCCATACGCTAAAGCCAACGCTTTACGAGAAGAGATTGACAAGCTACTGCAAGATAACGTAGTCTCTGAATCGACATCCCCTTACAGTTCAAGTGTAGTGCTTCTACAGAAACCCAACGGGGAAACTCGGTTATGCATCGATTATAGGTTACTCAACACTGTAACAGAGTTCCAACCAGAACCATTACCGAGCCCTAATGAACTCTTTACAAAGCTGAGCAGAGCAACCATTTTCTCTAAAATAGACCTTAGTAAAGGCTATTATCAAATTCCGGTAAAGGAAGAGATTAGACCATTGCTCGCCTTTAGTACCAGTGACGGACATTACACGTTCAATGTAATGTCTTTTTGATTACATAACGTACCTGGAGCTTTTACCCGGATGATTAGAAAACTATTACACCCTTTACAAAGCAACACCATTCATAATTTTATGGATGATATTCTCATCGCAACGGCTACATTTGAAGAACATGAAGAAGCGTTAGCCCTGCTCCTCAGGCGGCTCGAGGAAACTAGTTTAACAGCACGCCCAAGCAAGTGTCTGATTGGATTCAGAGAACTTGAAATTTTAGGACATACGATCACTCATGGTTGCTTGTGACCAGTAGAGAAAAACGTTGACAAAATCCGAAATGCAAAGCGACCTATAACGAAAAAGGACACTAGGTCGTTTTTGTCACTCTGTGGTTATTATCAACGGTTCATTGAGAACTTTAATAGTTTGACTGCACCGTTGACTGACCTCACAAAGAAAGGTCAACCTGAAAAAGTAACATGGACGGCTCAATGTGAGAGCGCCTACATCACACTCAAAGAAAAGCTGACGACGAAGCCCATATTACGCCTCCCTGACCTCACCAAGACCTTTGTGCTACGAGTAGATGCCAGTAATCTTGGAATAGGATCAACGTTGCTTCAAGCTGATGAAACTTACCCGGAAATGCTTTTTCCCGTGGCCTATGCTAGTCGAAAATTGAACGCTGCAGAACGCAACTATTCAACCATTGAAAAAGAATGCTTGGCTTTAGTGGCGGGAGTAAAAAGGCACCACGAATTTCTTTATGGAGTCTCATTCGTAGTGCAAACGGATCACGCACCCCTCACGTTTCTAGCAGCTTGTAAAAACCAAAATGCAAAAGTAATGCGATGGGCTATTTTGCTAAGTGTCTATTCCTTCAGGGTCGAGTACATCCCCGGTCCTGAAAATGTAGGAGGAGATTTTTTAAGCAGACATTCAGTAGAGGAACTCGCTAGTAGTGCAGAAAATTATCTTTTAACGCCAGCAGAGAAGAAACAATCTGAGGAAACCTCGGAAGAAGGAACAGAGAAGGAATTAATGGACGACACTGGGAATGATACACAATAGCCAAATATCATCTCTCTCTGATTTAGTTGGGCAACTAACTTAAGTTCGGGGTATCTGTCGCAGAGTGAAGATAGTTTGCCTATTTGAAATTTTCTGTCCATCCTGTATATTGCTTTATTTTCTGTCTATCCTAAGTTTCTGAAGAAAAAAAAACTGTTTCTCACGCACCTTAACTCAGGTGAAGCTTCGGTCAACCCGTTCGTTAGGATTTTCCAGACTCGGCTTTCTAGATTTATGGCCTGTCTTCTTCCTCATTGTTAACACGTTTGAGCTCGGAACCAGCACGTACAGTCGTGAACACTCAATATGCAAACTAATTTGCGGCGAGACTTTTGCTATCGTGGGGAACTTAAAAAAATGTAGCGGGTAAACTGGAACCATTTCCACAACTAGCAAAGAGAGCTCTGTATATTCTTGTGCCATTTGCTACAACGTACTTGTGTCAGGTGGGATTTTCTTCACTTGTAAATATAAAAACAAAGGCCAGAAATCGTTTAGAAGCGAGTGATGATATGTGTGTGGTTATTTCAAACAAAGAGTCCCTTTTCAAAAATATAACTGAAAGTAAGCAACAGCTAAAAAAGTCATTCGGAATTTATAATTATATAATTTAATAAAGTACAATTTTATATAAATAGACGTGTATCTGATGTCACACAATTAAAAAAAATTCAGACCATTGTTAATTAATTTACAATCCTATGTCGACAGTGGTAAAAGTGCAATTGTCATTCTTCATAATGAATCAAATACTGCTATTTGTCATGGGGATGCGATAACACATTTTTGAGAATTTAAGAGGTGCCGGCAGCCGAAAATGTTAAGAACCACTGGTCTATAAAGACATCATTTGACATTAAAAAATTAGACGAACTTCAACGGTTTTTGTTTCTTGATTGTATAGCTTTGTTGATGTGTTCTATATTACCTTACAGATGTGTTCTGTATTACCTTACTGATGTGTTCTGTATTGCCTTACTGATGTGTTCTGTATTGCCTTACTGGTGTGTTCTATATTAACATTTATTACAAATAAGGGAGGGAAACCTGAGGCCTGTAAACAGTAAATTAATATGAAACAAATATAAAGGTATGTTATCAGGCACTCGCAGGAAATAAAGAAGTAGAACACCAGACAACAGAAAAACAACAGACATGAGTGGCTTACCCAGGATTTGAACACTGGACCTTCCGTGCGACAACCCCGCCTAGCCATGCAAGCGAATCACACTATCCGCTCTGCCATCTACGCATCATCAAAAAATGATGTTTCAATGGCAGGTCAATAGTGCGAACCACAATACACGACACCAGAAGTCCTCCATGGGCAGTTCAGCCTATTAATGACGCAATCACTTCTGTTGTATTTCTATCAAGCAGTATAGGCCGAATCCAACAAGACCCTTAGGACCTTAATACTGTGTCCAGTAAATGATAGTAGACTAGAACAGTGAGAACAGGATAGTGGGTAGGTTTGGTATTGTACAAACATTTATTACAAATAAGGGAGGGAAACCTGAGGCCTGTAAACAGTAAATTAATATGAAACAAATATAAAGATATGTTATCAGGCACTCGCAGGAAATAAAGAAGTAGAACACCAGACAACAGAAAAACAACAGACATGAGTGGCTTACCCAGGATTTGAACACTGGACCTTCCGTGCGACAACCCCGCCTAGCCATGCAAGCGAATCACACTATCCGCTCTGCCATCTACGCATCATCAAAAAATGATGTTTCAATGGCAGGTCAATAGTGCGAACCACAATACACGACACCAGAAGTCCTCCATGGGCAGTTCAGCCTATTAATGACGCAATCACTTCTGTTGTATTTCTATTAAGCAGTATAGGCCGAATCCAACAAGACCCTTAGGACCTTTATACTGTGTCCAGTAAATGATAGTAGACTAGAACAGTGAGAACAGGATAGTGGGTAGGTTTGGTATTGTACAAACATTTATTACAAATAAGGGAGGGAAACCTGAGGCCTGTAAACAGTAAATTAATATGAAACAAATATAAAGGTATGTTATCAGGCACTCGCAGGAAATAAAGAAGTAGAACACCAGACAACAGAAAAACAACAGACATGAGTGGCTTACCCAGGATTTGAACACTGGACCTTCCGTGCGACAACCCCGCCTAGCCATGCAAGCGAATCACACTATCCGCTCTGCCATCTACGCATCATCAAAAAATGATGTTTCAATGGCAGGTCAATAGTGCGAACCACAATACACGACACCAGAAGTCCTCCATGGGCAGTTCAGCCTATTAATGACGCAATCACTTCTGTTGTATTTCTATCAAGCAGTATAGGCCGAATCCAACAAGACCCTTAGGACCTTAATACTGTGTCCAGTAAATGATAGTAGACTAGAACAGTGAGAACAGGATAGTGGGTAGGTTTGGTATTGTACAAACATTTATTACAAATAAGGAAGGGAAACCTGAGGCCTGTAAACAGTAAATTAATATGAAACAAATATAAAGGTATGTTATCAGGCACTCGCAGGAAATAAAGAAGTAGAACACCAGACAACAGAAAAACAACAGACATGAGTGGCTTACCCAGGATTTGAACACTGGACCTTCCGTGCGACGTTCTACTTCTTTATTTCCTGCGAGTGCCTGATAACATACCTTTATATTTGTTTTATATTAATTTACTGTTTACAGGCCTCAGGTTTCGCTCCCTTATTTGTAATAAATGTTTGTACAATACCAAACCTACCCACTATCCTGTTCTCACTGTTCTAGTCTACTATCATTTACTGGACACAGTATTAAGGTCCTAAGGGTCTTGTTGGATTCGGCCTATACTGCTTGATAGAAATACAACAGAAGTGATTGCGTCATTAATAGGCTGAACTGCCCATGGAGGACTTCTGGTGTCGTGTATTGTGGTTCGCACTATTGACCTGCCATTGAAACATCATTTTTTGATGATGCGTAGATGGCAGAGCGGATAGTGTGATTCGCTTGCATGGCTAGGCGGGGTTGTCGCACGGAATGTCCAGTGTTCAAATCCTGGGTAAGCCACTCATGTCTGTTGTTTTTCTGTTGTCTGGTGTTCTACTTCTTTATTTCCTGCGAGTGCCTGATAACATACCTTTATATTTGTTTCATATTAATTTACTGTTTACAGGCCTCAGGTTTCCTTCCCTTATTTGTAATAAATGTTTGTACAATACCAAACCTACCCACTATCCTGTTCTCACTGTTCTAGTCTACTATCATTTACTGGACACAGTATTAAGGTCCTAAGGGTCTTGTTGGATTCGGCCTATACTGCTTGATAGAAATACAACAGAAGTGATTGCGTCATTAATAGGCTGAACTGCCCATGGAGGACTTCTGGTGTCGTGTATTGTGGTTCGCACTATTGACCTGCCATTGAAACATCATTTTTTGATGATGCGTAGATGGCAGAGCGGATAGTGTGATTCGCTTGCATGGCTAGGCGGGGTTGTCGCACGGAAGGTCCAGTGTTCAAATCCTGGGTAAGCCACTCATGTCTGTTGTTTTTCTGTTGTCTGGTGTTCTACTTCTTTATTTCCTGCGAGTGCCTGATAACATACCTTTATATTTGTTTCATATTAATTTACTGTTTACAGGCCTCAGGTTTCCCTCCCTTATTTGTAATAAATGTTTGTACAATACCAAACCTACCCACTATCCTGTTCTCACTGTTCTAGTCTACTATCATTTACTGGACACAGTATTAAGGTCCTAAGGGTCTTGTTGGATTCAGCCTATACTGCTTGATAGAAATACAACAGAAGTGATTGCGTCATTAATAGGCTGAACTGCCCATGGAGGACTTCTGGTGTCGTGTATTGTGGTTCGCACTATTGACCTGCCATTGAAACATCATTTTTTGATGATGCGTAGATGGCAGAGCGGATAGTGTGATTCGCTTGCATGGCTAGGCGGGGTTGTCGCACGGAAGGTCCAGTGTTCAAATCCTGGGTAAGCCACTCATGTCTGTTGTTTTTCTGTTGTCTGGTGTTCTACTTCTTTATTTCCTGCGAGTGCCTGATAACATACCTTTATATTTGTTTCATATTAATTTACTGTTTACAGGCCTCAGGTTTCCCTCCCTTATTTGTAATAAATGTTTGTACAATACCAAACCTACCCACTATCCTGTTCTCACTGTTCTAGTCTACTATCATTTACTGGACACAGTATTAAGGTCCTAAGGGTCTTGTTGGATTCAGCCTATACTGCTTGATAGAAATACAACAGAAGTGATTGCGTCATTAATAGGCTGAACTGCCCATGGAGGACTTCTGGTGTCGTGTATTGTGGTTCGCACTATTGACCTGCCATTGAAACATCATTTTTTGATGATGCGTAGATGGCAGAGCGGATAGTGTGATTCGCTTGCATGGCTAGGCGGGGTTGTCGCACGGAAGGTCCAGTGTTCAAATCCTGGGTAAGCCACTCATGTCTGTTGTTTTTCTGTTGTCTGGTGTTCTACTTCTTTATTTCCTGCGAGTGCCTGATAACATACCTTTATATTTGTTTCATATTAATTTACTGTTTACAGGCCTCAGGTTTCCCTCCCTTATTTGTAATAAATGTTTGTACAATACCAAACCTACCCACTATCCTGTTCTCACTGTTCTAGTCTACTATCATTTACTGGACACAGTATTAAGGTCCTAAGGGTCTTGTTGGATTCGGCCTATACTGCTTGATAGAAATACAACAGAAGTGATTGCGTCATTAATAGGCTGAACTGCCCATGGAGGACTTCTGGTGTCGTGTATTGTGGTTCGCACTATTGACCTGCCATTGAAACATCATTTTTTGATGATGCGTAGATGGCAGAGCGGATAGTGTGATTCGCTTGCATGGCTAGGCGGGGTTGTCGCACGGAAGGTCCAGTGTTCAAATCCTGGGTAAGCCACTCATGTCTGTTGTTTTTCTGTTGTCTGGTGTTCTACTTCTTTATTTCCTGCGAGTGCCTGATAACATACCTTTATATTTGTTTCATATTAATTTACTGTTTACAGGCCTCAGGTTTCCCTCCCTTATTTGTAATAAATGTTTGTACAATACCAAACCTACCCACTATCCTGTTCTCACTGTTCTAGTCTACTATCATTTACTGGACACAGTATTAAGGTCCTAAGGGTCTTGTTGGATTCGGCCTATACTGCTTGATAGAAATACAACAGAAGTGATTGCGTCATTAATAGGCTGAACTGCCCATGGAGGACTTCTGGTGTCGTGTATTGTGGTTCGCACTATTGACCTGCCATTGAAACATCATTTTTTGATGATGCGTAGATGTCAGAGCGGATAGTGTGATTCGCTTGCATGGCTAGGCGGGGTTGTCGCACGGAAGGTCCAGTGTTCAAATCCTGGGTAAGCCACTCATGTCTGTTGTTTTTCTGTTGTCTGGTGTTCTACTTCTTTATTTCCTGCGAGTGCCTGATAACATACCTTTATATTTGTTTCATATTAATTTTGTGTTCTATATTACCTTACTGGTGTGTTCTGTATTGCCTTATTGGTGTGTTCTATATTACCTTACTGGTGTGTTCTGTATTGCCTTATTGGTGTGTTCTATATTACCTTACTGGTGTGTTCTGTATTGCCTTATTGGTGTGTTCTATATTACCTTACTGGTGTGTTCTGTATTGCCTTATTGGTGTGTTCTATATTACCTTACTGATGTGTTCTGTATAGTCTTACTGGTGTGTTCTGTATTGCCTTATTGGTGTGTTCTATATTACCTTACTGGTGTGTTCTGTATTGCCTTATTGGTGTGTTCTATATTACCTTACTGATGTGTTCTATCTACTTCACCTTACAGATGTGTTCTATCTATATAGCCTAACTAATAGGCTATGTCTATATAGACATCATGTGACATACATCATTAGACCAAATTTAACTTGTTCTTGTTTCTTGAATGTAAAACGTGTTGTTGTTTCTTGAATGTAAAACGTGTTCTTGTTTCTTGAATGTAAAACGTGTTGGTGTTTCTTGAATGTAAAACGTGTTGTTGTTTCTTGAATGTAAAACGTGTTGGTGTTTTCTGTCAATAAATTGACGTGTCTTATGTTTTATTATCCCTCTCTATTTTATTTGTCTTGTTGTAGTTATTTACCTAGGTGTCTCGAGTATGGATAAACAGAGAATGTCTGAGTTAGACAGAATATGAATATATAATGTGAAAATAGAGAAAATAGAGTCACTAATGAAATTATGGGGAGAGATCTGACTTCCGGAGAGTAGTGAGGCTACTTTTTCACCATACTCCCACATGTTACAAGAGATATTATATTTTATGATGAACAAAGTTTACTTTATAAATTTTAATGTTTGATGTGAAAATAATTAATTAACATGAAGTGATGAAAAAAAAATTAAAGGAAAACCCCCAGTGCACCTGTGAATGAATTTCACTCACATAAAAAGTGCAAAGAATGCCAAACCAGCAGATGATGTGCATAACATCCCTACCTATGGCGTGAACCACCCAAAAATGTCTACCACAATGAGCTTTGTAGATATGGCTCTTGCAATATGACCCTTTTAAATAGCACAAATTTAGAACTTTGTATAGCAATATCTCTGTTTCTATACCATGTAAGAAAAAAGTGGAGATTCATGCCATAAAGGATAACATGGGCTATAAGTGTGCAAAATTTGAAGGCTATAGCTTTAAAATTGTAGAAAATATCACCGGAACTGTGAATCGCAGGCCCCGTTTTCGTTAAAGTTTAGTTTTTAAAATGTTAAAACACTAATCTGATATCTTTGAACATTGATAACTCATAAACTATTACAGATAAACACATAATTAAAAAAGAATATCGAAGTAAAAAGGCTTATAAATATTTAAAACACAATTATTATATGCAAATCAAAAATAACATTTTTTGTCTATTTCTGGGTGTATATGCCCCCTTAATCTCTCACCCGTCCTCCTATGTTAAAATAGCCTAATCTACTTTAGTAAGGACATACGGCACAACATCAAGTGACACTTAGATTTGACAAGATTCTGACCACAGATATATATATATATATATATATATATAGCTGGAATTTCCATGTGCCTGTGGTAGAAATTCTCTACTCAGAGAGGAATAAAAATCCACAGAACGAATAGGGGTGTGGGAGTTCAACACGGGGGAGATCAACAGCGCTCTGTCTCGACGGGTAAGACGTTAGAAGAACTCAGCCAGGAGTCAATCCACAGTGCTGAGTACATTCAAGTTGATCTGCCTGATGATGATCTCACACACTTCTTGGACGGGAAGAGAGATGCAATCAAGTTTCCACCTGCCAGTGCAAAAGGGCTTTGGGAACAGCTGGACGAAGCCTTGGCAAAAGAGTTGGATAACAATCTGAAGCAGATAACTTTGGAGAAGAAGCTGGAAATCTTCGGCGACATAATATATCTTCACTGTCGCAAAATTTGTGGAGTCAGGGAGGCAAGGGAAAGAAACCCACCGCGAAAAAGTAGAATACACATTAAAATAGAAGAAATCAGGAAACAGAAGAGCATGCCCGAAAACTGTTCAAGAACGCAGTTGCCACAGAGAAAGAAGGGTTACGACAGGTTTGGGAGCATCTGAAAGGCCAACATAATGCCCTTTGTAGAGCAGAAAGGTTGTGCAGGAAGAGAAGGAAGACTCGGAGGGATAGTATCACGCGCTATTTTGCTTTACGGGTCACCGTTTGTTCGAAGATCCAGCAAGTCATTTGGAAGCAGCCTTTTGGCTGACGAATGTTGACGAACGACTAAGGTCATGTGACCGGAGCGAAATGTAGGCGATAACGGAGTCGCAGGGGATTGCGTGCTCATCTGTAGTCCTGGATGGACGTTCGCTACTAGTCAATTTCTGTCTACCATGGGATGGAGTTTTATCGGGAGACAGCGTTTTACCTTGAGTGCCTTGCCCTGTGCCAATAGTTGAGAGCTAGATAGTCTCTCTGGTGTTTTTTTTTTTGTGACCGGCAGTTTGTAAGTACGATCGATTTTTGGTATTTATTAATCATCTTGATGACTACGGCGTCTGTGGCCTAATGGATATGAACGCAGTTTCATAATCCAGATATACCAGGTTCGAAACCTGCTGCAGGCGGTTTGGTAGCAGATCTCTTTGTGTGGATTTTTAACAATGGTATAAGCGCCGTACCGTTCAGAAAGCAATGGCAAACTACTGAATGAAAAAAATTGCTTAGAAAAATCACAAACAGCCAATAAAAGCTGGGGTTGATTGCCACGTCCTGTAAGGATAAGCAACTAACTTGATGACTAAGCCTTGTTGTCGCTGCTTATGTTAGTGGGACTCACATTGGAGTAGTTCGGCGCCATTTTTGCCTAAAGTTGTACTAAGATTTACGTATCAGTGATTATGCATTCATTCATTATGTATTCCTCATGGTCGTGTTTTGGCCAAGTGGTCTTGTGATTTAATAAAAGGGATTGAAGCTGTTATGCTGTGTTAGTTCATGATGTCAGCCAGTGTGCGTGTGGCCATCCTCTGGCATATACGAGTCAGGTTTATAGTAAATCCACACGGCAGTGGTATAGCCCTACGAGTGGCGGAGGGGGGAGAAGCCAGCTAGCATCTTCCCCCATACGGTTAGAGGTTCTGACAGATAGGGAAATATTCTTCGGGGAGCCCTTGAAGTTTGCCAAAGAACTGTTTGAGCAGCCACGGTCGGGAACGCTAAACATCAGGAAAGAAGACCTGGAAGAACACCTTAGAATGACATATTCAGATGGTCGCAAAGATGAGCCGCTCAGCAGCATGGCAGGCCTTAAATGGCCGAGTAAGTCGGGAGCTGAATTTAATACCAAGCCCCCAACGATGGAAGAGGTAGAAAGCATAGTCCAGAAAGCTCGGTGCAAGTCAGCTCCAGGTCCTAATGGTGTTCCATATGTTGTGTATAAGGGATGCCATGAGGTTCTCAAACGACTGCTCCGTTACTGAAGAGTGCGTGAAAAACCCAGCTTGTAAGCAAGAAATGGAGAAAGGCGAACATAGTCTACATCCCCAAGGAACAAAATTCCACAGAGATCAGTCAGTTCAGGCCGATCTCACTACTTAATGTGGAAGGGAAGATAGTCTTCTCAGTGATAACGAAAAGGCTCACTATATACCTCCTGGCAAATGGGTACATTGACACTACCATTCAGAAAGGAGGTATCCCAGGTATACCAGGATGTCTAGAGCATTCCACAATGATCTGGAAAGCAATTCAACAGGCACAGTCTTACAGAACAAACCTCCATGTAATCTGGTTGGATCTAGCAAATGCTTATGGATCCGTTTCACACCAGATGTTGTGGCAGGCCCTAGAAATGTATCATGTTCCACAAGAGATTGCAGCAATGCAGGGTTCACTGTCCGATTTTCAGACGTAGCACTGTACTGCAAAAAATTCAAAACTTCTGCTTCTTTTCAAGTCAGTTGTCGAAGAGTACAAAGTTGGGAAGGCAAGGCTTGCAATGATGCTACGCGAGTCAGCTGATGACGTGGTTATGTCCATTCAGCCCACACTGAAAACGGGAAGGAAGTGGATAGTGGAAGAAGCTGTTGATGCTGCCCAAGAGTCGCTCAAACTGAGGGAGGTGATTGGATACACACAAACGAATATACGGGATTTGTCATGAAGACATGCGCTGGTGGTCCAAGGCATCAAGCATTGAGCGGAGAGACATGGTAGTTCAGGAGATACGAGGAGCTGAGAATGATAAGAGGTTGCAAAAAGCAGCGCAGCAGGCCCAACAAAGGCCAATGAACTACATGGCAAGGAGCCCTGCAAAGGTCCTTGACATGGAATGATATATGGCATTGGCACCTCTTAGGCTCAGCTTCGTTATTAGATCAATGTATGACCTCCTGCCATCGGCCACAAGCCTTGTAAGATGGGGAAAGTCAGATGATGAACAGTGCCCCCTAAGCCATGAGAGGCATACACTTGAACACGTGCTCTCAGCTTGCAAGGTGTCATTAGGGCAAGGGCGATACACTTGGCGCCACAACAAAGTTCTAACTGAGCTGGCTGCGACCATAGATCTGGCAAGGATGAAGGCGAATAGCAATGTCACGTCGAACACTGCAAACACATACTTTCTGAGAACAGGAAAGTCAGCACACCCAAAACCGAGTAAATCAGGCAGCAGTTTACCATCTCTCCTTGACTGTGCAAATGACTGTGAGATGGCGGTAGACCTACCTGGACGATGGACATATCCAGAGAGTATCAGGAAATCTCGAAGACGGCCGGATATAACGCTGCATTCTTCATCATCGCGAAAGGTTATAATGATTGAACTGACTTTGCCATTTGAATCGGTTCTTTCATATCACTTGTACATTTCTGGTTCTGTCACAATACTTGTACATTTTTGGTTCTGTCTCATTACTTGTACGTTTCTGATTCTGTCACAGTACTTGTTCATGTCTGATTCTGTTTCATTATTTTTACACTTCTGGTTCTGTCACATTACTTGTACAGTTCTGGTTCTGTTACATTACTTGTACATTTTTGGTTATGTCACATTACTTGCACATTTCTAACGATAGCAGCTTTCTTAGCATCGTAACAAAACAAATACGGGGAAGAAGGGCCACATAACCTGACCATTTCGCAGTTTTAAGACTCTGTGAAGATCGCTTGCCAAGACGAAACCAGACTGCCAGAAGTTAGAATTCAGAATTGTATTTGACAGACCGGGCTTTTGTTAGAGTATTTTGAAGGACGTAAACAGCCAAGGAAATCTCTATCATTTAATAAGGAACTGGGATTTTAGGAAACTGAAAACATGGAGTCATAGAAGGAATTTAGTGTTAAAATAACGACCCCCAAGAACACGTGTAAGAGGGCTAGTCAGGTGCCTTTATTCATCTGAGCAAACATTTTGTGAGCCAAGATTGGCTTAAATTGTGCATTTTACATTTTATAATTTTCACTACTAACATGTGAACTAATATATATATATATATATATATATATATATATATATATATATATATATATATATATATATATATATATATATATATATATATATATATATATATATATATTCCCACGTGAATATTGATATGCAAAAATTGTTAAATAGATGTCCAAGTCATTTGAGGCTGACAACCTCATCATGTGGAATGATGATTTCATGAACCACCACTGCAAGGGCTGGTGACCGCTTTATTGCTAGTTTCTCAAAGAGAACTAAAAAGCATAGGTAGTCCCAAGTTCCGTATGGAGCAGGGAGAGAAATGTGAAAGAAATTATGTACATTCTAATTTTAATATTTCATTTTCAAACCAGTGTAAATGTCTGTGTAAACATATTCACTTTAAAATTAATGAAAATTTCAAAGCATTTCAATCAGTGTAGATGTAAATGAAAACATATTCAATCTATATTGTGAACATTGTCCAATCAATGTAGATGTTATTGTAAACATATTCTATCTATATTGTTAACCTTTTCATTTGAATGTAAAGTAAATATAAAACTATTCAATTTAAATGTAAAGAAAGTTTCATCTCGAGCGATTAAATTTAATTCTGATCGATGGTAAAGTCTCAGGTAGATGGGATGGTGGAATAGGAGAAAGGGACCCATAACTATGTGTCGGAAAACGCAATACTCAGGAGAGCAATTTGTTTCTTTTCTTTTACCATAATAGTTGATAGTACCAGTTGAGGGTACTATCTCTGGAACAAAACGGGAAAAGTAGGCTAAGCTTTAAGACAATGGACCAACTTCATAGACACTCCCTGACATTTCTGGGAACGTTCTGCTCCCTACAATCTTGACCAGCGACGAGCGTGATCTGTCTACTAAGAACCAACCCATCAGAAGGAGCAGAATCATCACTGACAGATAAGTAACCCCTAAAAGCTGCCACGTGACCTCCTTTACACACTTCTATTCCATCACAGCAGTGATAAACATTTTTATAAATAATTATTCATTTCTTTAAAGCCTTGTTAAAACCTAAATGACTGTAAAGTATGTTATTTGTAAATATACAAATTTAACGTCGATTTAATCATTTCGAATGTACTGCATGTTTGTCTCAGTCAATTTACTAAATACACTCTAAACAGAGCTATACCATAATAAGAAGAATTCCACTGAGTAAATCAGGGTAGGGGCTTGAACTAGCTGAAATTATATAATTGCTTAATTCTTCATAAAAGGCGGCGGACCGAAATAAGTTACCAAATGCCCTGCCAATGCAGCATTGTTCTTGACTTCTGAAATATCTTATGAACACTCCCTTGAGATAGAAGTATCATTATGCTTCTATCTACTAGTCTGCCAAGAGTAATCTTGGGTTCATTTTCGATACAAGACAACAGGAAGCTGAGACGCTTGGGAGTCATGACCCAAGTGAGCCCGTCCCCCTTAGAGTGTAAAGGAGTAATCGGGCCAAAACACTTGTCGGATGGGGGGACTTCTTCTGATGATCAGATTGCTTCCTGTTATATCGCTCTGTAAAGAGTTTCCTATCATAGTTGCATGGTCAAACCAGGGACGATCGGGAAAAGACCGATTGACTTCTGGAAAGACAGATGACACTGGGAAAGACTAGAAACCGGCTGACCGGCCTAGCACCCCGTAAGCTGTATTCAATTGCTACAGGACCCAAAAATGATAGATGCCCCAGGATTCACCGAAAGGAGGGGAGGATGATGAATCCACAGGCGCCTCAATGGAATCGACCAGACCCGTTACACGGACTTCGAGCTCTGAACAACGGCTGGAATGTCCATGTGCCTGTGGTAGGGAATTCTCTACTCAGAGAGGAATGAAAATCCACAGAACGAAAAAGGGGTGTGGGAGGTCATCAGGGGGAGATCAACAGCGCTCTGTCTCGACGGATAAGACGTTAGAAGAACGCAGCCAGGAGTCAGTCCACAGTGCTGAGTACTTTTAAGTTGATCTACCAGATGATGATCTCACACACTTCTTGGACGGGAAGAGAGATGCAATCAAGTTTCCACCTGCCAGTGCAAAAGGGCTTTGGGAACAGCTGGACGAAGCCTTGGCAAAAGAGTTGGATAACAATCTGAAGCAGTTAACTTTGGAGAAGAAGCTGGAAATCTTCGGCGACATAATATATCTGCACTGTCGCAAAGTGTTCGGAGTGAGGGAGGCAAATGAAAGTAACCCACTACGGAAAAGTAGAAGACAAATTAAAATAGATGAAATCAGGAAACAGAAGAAGTATGCCCGAAAACTGTTCAAGAACGCAGTTGCCACAGAGAAGGAAGGGTTACGGCAAGTTTGGGAGCACCTGAAAGGCCAACATAATGCCCTTTGTAGAGCGGAAAGGTTGTGCAGGAAGAGAAGGAAGACTCGAAGGGAGAGGGAAAGATTCTTTAGGGAGCCCTTCAAGTTTGCCAAAGAACTGTTTGAGCAGCCACGGTCGGGTACGCTAAACATCAGGAAAGAAGACCTGGAAGAACATCTTAGAATGACATATTCAGATGGTCGCAAAGATGAGCCGCTCAGCAGCATGGCAGGCCTTAAATGGCCGGGTAAGCCAGGAGCTGAATTTAACACCAAGCCCCAAACGGTGCAAGAGGTAGAAAGCATTGTCCAGAAAGCTCAGTGCAAGTCAGCTCCAGGTCCTAATGGTGTTCCATATGTGGTGTATAAAAGATGCCCTGAGGTTCTCAAACGACTGCTCCGTTTACTGAAGAATGCGTGGAAAACCCAACTCGTAAGCAAGGAATGGAGAAAGGCAAACGGAGTCTACATCCCGAAGAAACAAAATTCCACAGACATCAGTCAGTTCAGGCCAATCACACTACTCAATGTGGAAGGGAAGATATTCTTCTCAGTAATGGCGAAAAGACTCACTATATACCTCCTGGCAAATAGGTACATTGACACTACCATTCAGAAAGGAGGTATCCCAGGTACACCAGGATGTCTAGAGCATGCCGCAATGATCTGGGAAGCAATCCAAAAGGCAAAGTCTGACAGAACAAACCTCCATGTAATCTGGTTGGATCTAGCGAATGCTTATGGATCCGTTCCACACCAGATCTTATGGCAGGCCCTAGAAATGTATCATGTTCCACAAGAGATTGCAGCAATGCTGAAGCTGTATTTCGCATGGTTTTCTGTCAGATTTTTAACCAGAGAGTACACAACGAAGTGGATTGGCCTTGAAGTTGGAATTGCGATGGGATGTACCATCTCTCCGATACTATTCGTCATGGCTATGCAGGTAATCCTCAATGCGGTTGAAGGAATGGCTATAGGCCCAAATCTCGGTGGAATGTGTCACATGCCACCGCTCAAAGCATTCATGGATGACACAACAATTCTGACATCAGATGAACATCAGGCCCGGAGGATGTTAGCACGCCTGGATGAACTAGTCAGCTGGTGCAGAATGAGCTTCAAACCCAAGAAGTCGAGAAGCCTATCAGTCTTGATGCGCCTTCATTTCTGCTTGAGCTTGAGCAAGTGCCAATATTATTTCCTGAAGTTCTTGTTGTGCTTTCATGTCTGCTTGAGCTTGTGCCAATTTTTTCCCCTCAAGTTCAAAAGCTAATTCTTCTTTTCTTTTTATTTCAACTCTAGCTAAGGCTCTCTCCTCTCTTGCTAAGTCATCTAACCTCTTCATTTCCTTTGCATGCTCAGTGAGAGCAAAGGTTCTTAAAGATTCTCCCTCCATGCCAAATTCCTTCCCAATTTTAGTAAAATATTCCAGGGTAGCCATAATTCACTATTATTGTGACTCAAACTTGTCCAATAACAATTTAATTAGTTTATGTTTTTTAATCTGTGATCAATATCACCAACAAATATTTCACCAATCAATATCAATCAACTGCACTGAACTATAGATGGTACAATAGGAGCACATTGAAAAATAGCAATACAAACAAGATTAGAGGAGAACAGTAGAAAGAGCCAACAGAAGAAAATACTAATGAATGAACCAAGGCAGAAATGTATGAACTGTATACAAATGAACAAATTTGGCTCTACCACACTTATGACATTACAAGCACAATTTCACAACGTATAATACATCCAATAAATGAAGGATAGCAATATTATATGAACAAATTTACAAACAATAATGGAGGACAAACCAAATAAAAATACACTGAACTTGACAACAAATACAAATTAATAAATAACCAGGGCAAAACAGCTAACAGAAATGGTTATAGTCAACTCAGTAGTAGCAGTGAAACACACAGCGCTGGAATGCCGGCCGCACTATATGAGAAGACTATACACCAACCCTATAGAACAACCAAGAATTCACGACCATAGGATTGGTATTGCGAATTCATGGTTCCCTCGCCAACCAAACCCGCCTAGCAAAAAATCATGTAATTCATCGTCATCATCAGCTGCCATTTCCACAACGAAGCTGTAAAGGATCTCCAACGTCTTCTGTCTCTTGTCTTGGTGGTGCACTCTGATAGGTTCTTCCCTGTCCATCTCTTGATGTTATCTTCCCAGTTATAGCGCTGTCTTCCCCTTGCACGTTTGCCTTCCCCTCTCCCTTCTATCATGGTCTTCTGCAAGGTGTTATGCTTTTTTATGTGGCCAAAGTATTTTAGCTGCCGAACTTTGATATCCCTCATTAGTTCTCTTTTCATACCTAGATTTTCTAGGACCTCCTTATTTGTTTTCTTCTCTTTCCATGAGATACGCCCCATTCTTCTATATATCCACATTTCAAAAGCCTAAATTCTTTCTTCCAAATGCTTATACATCGTCCATGTTTCTGCACCATACAGAAATGCAGAATATATATAAAACTTTATGATTCTCAGTTTTAATTTGTGAGATAACTGTGTTGATGTCAGTATATTTTTCATGTTGTTGAATGTAGCCTTTGCCATTCCTATTCTCTTCTTGATTTCTGTTTCACATCTGCCATCTTCTGTTATTATATGACCAAGATATACGTAGCCCTTGACTTGTTCCAGGGTTTTCCCATTTACGCTTATCTTTAATGTGGGTTTATCGTCTGTTTTGCTAATTATCATAGTTTTTGTTTTCTTAATATTAATGTCGAGTCCATATTCATGACTTATACTGTTCACTTGTTTCACTAATTCTTGTAACTCCTGTTCGCTTTCAGCTAACAACACGGTATCATCTGCATATCTAAGGTTGTTTATTGACCTTCCACTGATGTTTAGTCCTGGTATTTCCTGTATCTGTTTGAAAATTGTTTCGGTGTATAAATTAAATAGGCAGGGGGACATCACACAACCTTGTCTGACACCTCTTTTTATATCTATGTATGGTGAATAATTCCTTCCAGATCTTACTGTGGCAGTTTGCTCCCAATAAAGGTTACTGAGTATTCTTATATCTTTTCCATCAATACCTATGTCTTCGAGGCATTCAATTATTTTCTCACGATGGACTCTGTCAAAAGCCTTCTTATAGTCAATGAAGCACATGTACATACTTTTTTGGACCTCTGTATATTTTTCTGCTAATATTCTTAGGCAAAATATTGCCTCTCTTGTTCCACTGTTCCGTCTAAAACCAAACTGTTCTTCTTGGATTTCGCTGTCTACCTTCCTTTTTATTCTTTCCTGTATGATTTTGAGCAGTATCTTAATTGCATGACTTATCAGGCTGATTGTTCTGAAGTCTGAACATTCTGTTGCATTAGGTGTTTTGGGCAATGTTATAAAAACTGATGTCTTCATGTCATGTGGTATATATCCTGTATTGTATATATCGTTGCATAGATCAGTGATTGTATCTATACCAAAACTCTCCAGGGCTTCTATCATTTCAATTTTTATGTTATCCGTGCCTGCTGATTTTCCTTTTTGTATCATATGTATGGCATTCTCTACTTCTGATCTGAGAATGTTTGGGCCTTCATTAGAATCTGTGATGGTTTTTTACCTCTGTTGTCCTCGAATAGTTCTTTTATGTATTCTGCCCAAAAAAAATTCTCCTGGGTCCAGCGTCTGATCCACAGGGAAAAACGATCCAAAAATGCAACGACCAGGGTTTAGGTTAAGCTTTCAAACTTCAACTCGCTCGAACATTGACGCCATTTTATTCGTCGTTCTCTTGAAAATCTTCATAAAAATTTCTTGAGTGTAGGTCAACATCAGGCATCAAACAGTACTGTAGTTACGTATTAATGTTGAAAAAATTTCTTTCTCCAGGGACATCACCTTCAACAGCGGTTATTTGAAGAATTTTGATAATAATTACAGTTCATTCATCCTCACACGGTCTGACAGGTCAGCAGACGATACACTTGTACATTAAGCATGGTACGGTAATCGTATTAAAAAACAGTCCTTAGACTTGAAAATTCATATGGCATCTTCCTAACACAATGCTGGAGCCGCGCTGGTGTAATGGTTACCACATTGCGCTGGCGATCAGATGTTTATGGTACAAGCCCGGACGTGGGCATTTGAAGTCGTGTTACCGACCGGGATTTTGACTGAATAACCTGAACGGCTCCTCAGATAAACCCTCTGTGGATGGGAAGGAGGGAAGCTCCTGACTGGGTTGGAAGGAAAGTCCACAGGCTCCCCAGCCTCGCAATGACATGTCATTGGGCCGAAGGGCTGAAAGCCCAAGTGCCGCTGGTAAAGGAAAAAAAACACAATGCAAAAAGGATGATTCAGATCCCGGCTTGATGCTCCCATCCACTGATGCGTGCCATCAAAGACATTATATTAATCGGATGATGTATCCGTGACCAAGATGAACATAGGAGTATGTGACGGACACGTATCAATTTAAAGTCAATTAGTTGATAAAACCTCTCTTACAGTAGACGCTTCATAATTTAATGGCATTTATCAACACAGTTCCAATACAGATGTTCAGGCACAAAGGCAAATGAATTAGTATGCAGTATATATAGTATATATAAAGTCGTAAGGCAGTCCGTTCCACTATGGAGACGCTGTCTTTTCAATCTCACCAGTTTAAAATATTATACATTCGACACAATAATGAAAATTACTTCCTGACATTCAATGAAGCTAAGAACACCTCAACCGAGTATGTTGGTGGCTTAGTGATGGTAAAATTCAGGTAAAACACATTAGACTGCAGGAATAAAATACACATGCGACCGCTCTCCTCATAACACAATCGACATCTCTTCTGCTTCAAAATTCACGTCTGCTTATAAATATATGTATGACGTCACTCCCTATATTAGTGAGCGATTCCGTATAAAATTTTCAGAAAAGGAGCCCTGTCAAACTTACTATAATACCTACATAATCGTTATGAATTTTAATCATTACAGGCCCATATTTTATTGACCATCGGCACACTAAGGGTGATGTGGTCAGCATCACGCCGGCGGACTTAACCTACCCAGAGTTGCTCTGGTACCCAATTTTTTAGGCTGGGTAGACCCCGGAGCCATTTGTGGTCTAAAAAACTCCCCCTCAACTGGGGATCGAACCATGGACCACCGAGCTAGGAAGCCAGTGCACTAACTACTGCGCTACCGCTACTCATAAAAAAATCTGATGTAAAATATCAATAAATGAAAGTATGTTGACAACAACTGGACAAGTGGTAGTAGAACAACACAGAAGAATAAGGCCCTGGCTATGGATAGGACACAGATTGAGAAAACTTGTTGGTAGTTTGACATATCAATACTTGTTTTGTAACCCCCAAGTTATGCCAGGTGGATGAAGACTGACAAACATGTAGGGAAGACAAGTAGACACGGAAGTAAACAGGATGGAACAAACATATAGGGATGACAAGTAGACACGGAAGTAAACAGGATAGAACAAACATATAGGGAAGAAAAGTAGACACAGAAGTACACGGAATGGAACAAACATATAGGGAAGACAAGTAGACACGGAAGTACACGGGATGGAACAAACATATAGGGAAGACAAGTAGACACAGAAGTAAACAGGATGGAACAAACATATAGGGAAGAAAAGTAGACACAGAAGTAAACAGGATGGAACAAACATTTAGGGAAGACAAGTAGACACAGAAGTAAACGGGATGGAACAAACATATAGGGAAGACAAGTAGATACAGAAGTAAACGGGATGGAACAAACATATAGGGAAGAAAAGTAGACACAAGTCTAAGTGTATTATATAAACGGGTTTCCTTTATCATGTATGTATCATAAATGCTTACGAAAATTCCTTTTTTTCACTGCTTGTATTTTAAAGCGATGTTATGTTACAATGTTTGTATCATTCATAATTTCAATGATCATTTTACTTTTCAATGTTTGTAACATTAATGTATGAGCATATTATTATGAATGCGGGAAGGAATGAACGGTGGAAAGCACAGGAGGATTCTCTAGCGGACCCTCATGTAACTTTGTCTGACAGGGGAGGAAGCAACAGTCTTGTTATTGTGTATGTACCTGGACTGGCCAGCAAATTCATTCACAGCAGACAGGAATGTTTAAGAATGGACTGACCTATTTTAGGAACGAGACGCATGCATGGATATCAACATGCCGACGCTGGACACTGCTTAAATTGTTTCTTTTGTAATCTGCATGTTGCAGCAGAAGAGTAGTTACACATGTATTTTTGTTTTGTCTAACAGATTTATGCAGTGCAAGTCTTGTCTCGTATTGCTGAAAAGAGGTTACCTTTGGCCAGTGGCCATATAGTCCTCGTCCACTAGTCACAATAATTCCCTTCAATTATTTCAATTACTTCAATTATTCAAGTATTTCAAACATTCTCAACACCAAACCTCACCCTACCATACTCCACCCATTTTAACCCCCCATCCCATCTTTGGAAGCAAATTCGTGATCTTTGAATATCGCATCAACTGTGGATGCGTTACACCAATCTTGGATTTATAAAATCGTGTTCAGTTTCTGTGCCCTTTGTGGATACCTTATTCGAACAGTGAAGTTAATTTCAAAGTATTGGATTACGTGATATTTTTCCAAGAGAACACCTGGATATAATTTGTTTCCAACATTCATACCAGAGGAACAAAGGAACAAACATTCATTTACACACAAACAGTATTTCACATATTTTCCAGCAAAAGCCTATCAGGACTGCCGGGAACTTTACTAACACAATTCATTCATAATCCTTGTTTTCACTATTTGTGTAATAATTTTTTCTTCTTTAAAATCATCAAATTGTTGTGAGTTTGTTTTTCTCGTGATAATCTTTATTATTATGTGCTGTAAAATCCTTATTGATTTATTTACATTTCTAAATTGAAATAAATTGAGTTAACCTCGATAGGATTGTTCGTTCAGTTCAGACTACCAAATCCTCAATCTAACTTTACTTCTTTACCCTACTATTTGTGAGTGACACAGTGTGTGCAAAAGAGTAATATTGTCGCCAGAGAAAACAAGAAGAGCTGTGTGTGTGGTTTTCTTAGTGAAGAACTCACTGACTCAGCCTGTGCCTTCTGCCTATCTCTCTTGCGCATCACTATCACACGTCCGTGTGCACTATTGTTCCTCAACATATACAGCTGTCAAGCTTTACCTACTATTAATTATATTTTCATGCGACAGACATAGGTGGAGCGGTGTACAGCCATCTTCGTTTTCTTACCAACCTCTCTCTTGCTGAGGAATCCTCGTTTATGGCCTGAAAAAGGCTCCCAGCTGCTGCTTTTCGAGTGGCCAACTCTTCTTTGATGCCTCCCTTTCGGTCTATAATAGCTCCGAGGTATTTAAAGTGGTCGACCTGCTCCAGGACCTGTTCTCCCAGCTTAATCTGACGTACTCTTTTTTCTCGTGATATCACCATGGATTTTGTTTTAGAGCTGCTTATGAGCATCCCTCTCTTCTCCAGCTCTTCCTTCCAGACTTGCAGGCTGGATTGGAGATGTGCCTCTGATTTAGCAATCAGGATAACATCATCAGCAAATGCTAGCTCTAAAATACAGACCTGTCTCATCTTCCAGTACCCCACTGAATACTTTCTTGTTCTCTCCTTACATGCCTTGATGACATCGTCCATGAGGAGTATGAAAAAGCCCGGATGAAAATGGAGGAGGGCGGCCTGCATGGACGCCGTAAGGAGGCAGCCCCTCCACCATGCAAAGGCTCAACAGGCCAATCACCTGTTTGCTTTAAATCATGATTACGTGAACTACAAGAGAGATAACCGGACTGATTCTAAAGGCGACGAACTGGAACGGACTACGGACTACGACTTATGGAACTTGGAACACAAGAAGTATAAATGGGAATGAAGAGGAGCTGGTGGAAGAGATGAGGAAAGCAAAACTAGAAATCCTGGCTATAACGGAAACAAAGAAAAAGGGACAAGGAGTCATGGATCTCGATGGCAACACGCTGCTCTACAGTGGTGTACCCACATCTGAAAGAGCTAAAGAGGGTGTGGGTTGTATTGTGACCAAAAACCAAAAAGGTAGTATCAAGGGATGGAACTTTATCTCGGAGCGCATTATGGTTGTAAAACTAAAAGAAGGAGAAACCATAGTCAACCTGGTCATAGTGTATGGGCCAAATGAGGATGAGAGAGCAGAGGTCAAGAAGGAATTCTTCGAGCTGCTTCAAAAGATAGTGGATGACTGCCCAGATGAAATTATCATGCTCGGAGATTTCAATGCCAGAGTTGGAAATGACCATGCTAGATGGGGTTGAGTAATCGGAAGATATGGAGAAGATACTCTTAATGACACATACATGCATACACTAGATGTGAACCAACAAAGAATGAGAAGTCAGTGATCGACTATGCCATAGTTAGGAGGAGCTCATTCAAACACGTTCGGGATGCTAGAGTCTGGAGGGGGCCAGAGATTGGAAGTGATCACTACCTGCTTACAATCAAAAGAACAACTGAAAGAGTTGCACAGCCTAGGAACTGCCCAACATCATGCAAGAAACAAAGTAAACGAAAGGAAGAAATGAGCATTAAGACATACAAGCTGAGAGAGCCAGAAATTAAGACCAGATATCAGGGGCTTATAGCTAAAGCGGTGATGACTTGGAAACAATCGGGCTTAAATTCAAGGACATCCTAAAGACAGCTGCTGCAGAAGCATGTGGTGAAGTCCGACTTGGGAACAAGAGAAAGAGGACACCTTGGTGGACAGAGGAAGTCAAAGAGAAAATAAGAGAGAAGAAAATGGCATGGAAACAATACTTAGGAGCTAAAATCACAGCAGGACAAATAGAGAAATATAGAGAATATCTGACATTCAGAACAGAAGCAAAGAACAAGGTGCTAGCAGCAAAACAAAAGTCTTGGGAAGAATTTGGAGAAAAGCTAGAAAAAGATGCGCAAGAAAACCAGAAATTGTTCTATAAGACCCTAAAGAACACGAGGAAGGAAAAACAATGCCCTCTCAAATTTATAAAGGACAAACAAGGCAAATGGCTTAATGCCCCAAAGGAAGTAATGGAAAGATGGAAAGAATATTTCTCAGAACTCCTTGATGGTTAGCAAGGTCAAGCATCAGAAATGATAACCACTAGCACAGAAGAGACAACCAATGGTGGTGAAGATGACATAAAGATGGAAGAACTGAAGGCAGCACTGGAGAAAATCAAGATGTGCAAAGCAGAAGGGCATGATGGTATAACACCAGAAATGGTTAAGTACATGGGAGCATAAGGCGACCTATTACTCCTAAGGGTCCTACAGGCAGCGTTGTGTAACAAGGCCAAACCAAAATATTGGGAGATTGCCATCATAACACCGATTTTTAAAAAGGGTGACAATCGACAATGTGGAAACTAACAACCTTCCCTGGCTTTTACTTTTGTAGGACTGTACATTTTTTATTTTTAGTAGTAATTTTTTTTTTTAATTTCTTGATAATTTTGTTTGTGAAGTTAGGTTTCTGGACTATCGTCAACACTTAACTGCACTTAACAAATTAGACACTTAAGACCTTGTATTTAAAACTAATAATGAAATATTCTACCTTTTCCAGCCGAATTTGAACATAAAGAACCAATGTATCGACCCCACACGCGGTAACACATTGAAACTGTCAAGTTAGTGGGGATACCCAACACTTGATCACAGCGTGGCTGGCTGTGTAGTGACACCAGCAGACGAGATAGTAAAACAGTTCACAATTTAGGTATAGAGACAAGTTTTTTTGGGTACCGCATTTTATACTAGACTACAGGAAATTATGGAAAAAGTAAAAAGAAGAGACATCACATTTTTGATGGGTGATATGAATGCTGTCATAAAATTAACAAGTGATACAACGTAAAAATATCTCCAAAGGATAAAATGTAAGGATAAAAACATAATGCGTAAGCTGCTGATAGTACATGATCGCCCTGACCGCGGGTCATCACCCTCCATAAAAATTGACTTGTTAGACGGGAAATCAAAACGGTTACCATTTGGAGGGATGAGAACGGCGGATCAAAAGAAAAAAAAAAATATGACTGAAAAAAATTGCGTGAGACTAGC
>JAMPIV010004192.1:0-87500 GCA_024509875.1 Oreohelix idahoensis
TTTTAAATAATTTATAAATATAAATTATTATTCTAACTAGTTAAAAATTAGTTGTTACCCGTGGGTAGGGGTGTGTCCTCTATGTTGTGTAATTAGCCCTACATGCCCTAACCGATAATAAATACTTGTTTCTATTATTTTAGATATCCACCACAACACCCTTCAAAAAAAAATCATATAATCTTTAATAACTGTCTAGATCCCATCTCTACCTCCCACCCGTATTAATCGGCATTCATAACTATAACTAACCACTACGAACTCCTCTCATTACGCTACTCTTACCATAATCCCCAACACACTCAAAACAACCAGCTTCACGCTCCTAAACACTCACCCCACGACAATTCTCCAATACACTATAACTAGACACATAAACTCTGACGATACACTAAGCAATAAACAGTTGAAGTAGATAAGAGGAAGGGACATCTAAATGCAAGACTGCATGGCTTCTACATATTGTGCATGAATGATTACTCTATCTTTCAGTCAATACTCAGTCTTTTACCTCCCTAAGGAGCCATCTATAGTGCCATAGGAGTGCATACTAAACCTGGTGAAGATTACTATCGCTGTAAGTTTTGCTATTGTGGGAGGCGTCAAACAATTCAAATCTCCCGTGTGTGTGCCCAGTTCATCTTGCTTGAGTTGGGATTCAAAGTTAGCTCAGTTGTTCCAGCTTGATGGAGAACCATTTTTCGCATTGCAGCTTGAACAACACAGGAAGGTCCCCAGGATATTTTTCAGCCAGATTTACAAATTGTCCACGGAGTTCGTTCTACATTTTTCCTTATTATATGCCTCCATTATCTGATTACGTTTTTAAATTCATGTAGTCTTTTAATTTACTCGATTGATGATGAATATGTTGTGATTTGTGGTTTGTGTGTAGTTTTTTTTTTTTTTTTATACAGGGGTATTTAATTTTATCGTTAATCTTATTTAATTAATGAATTCCCCCCCCCCCCCCCCTCCTCCCCCCCCCTTAAATTGATTATGTCTGGATGTTAAAAATGTTATGTTATTATTTTATCTTATAATTTTGTACGCTAAATAATGCTAAAAAACTAAGCTGCTATTGAATGGTTACGGTTTCGTAAGATGACATGAGAGAAAGAGCGGCAAGAATGTAAGACAGGCCTGCGTTGCACCAATTCTTATATCTTTTGATAATAATATAGTTTGTTCGTTCGTTCGTTCGTTATCTATCTATCTATCTATCTATCTATCTATCTATCTATCTATCTATCTATCTGTCTGTCTGTCTGTCTGTCTGTCTGTCTGTCTGTCTGTCTGTCTGTCTGTCCTGTCTGGTCTGTCTGTTGTCTGTCTTCGTCTGTCATGTATCTTATCTATCTATCTATCTATCTATCTATTCTATCTATCTATCTATCTTTATTTATTTTTAAAAATTCATTACTTTAATTATGCATGATTATTGCAAATGTTTGATGTCTATAATTACTTTTATAAATGATAAAATGCTTCTTAATAATGCTTTTTCTTTGTTTTTTACTTAAGTTAAATGTGGAGGATGAAAGGAGTACAGAGTCTTTTTATACATTGATGAGAGATGAGAGGAAGGGCAGAATGTCAGACGGGCCTGCGTGCCCAATTATTTTAACCCTTTGAAAAATTAAAGTTCGTTCGTTCGTTCGTATTAGACATCTCAATTAGATCTTTCATTGTCGTCCCGATGAACCTCCAACAATCTCATGCATTTTTTTCTCCTCAGTAATATCTTCTAATAACTTTGCATTTTCACTGTGCACACACGTTGTTGTCTTTTATCTGCTTTCTCTTGAACATCGTTGATTGAGTTATAGCTTGCATGACGTACAATCTTTTTAATATTTGACTATGTTGATACATGAACGCATTGTGTCCAGAAATATAGCGGAGATCTTGCCCGTAGAAACTCTGAAATACCAGTTCCCCTAGCAATGATTATATGAGGCACAGAACGACAATAACAATCTGCAAAATCCCCAGATCTGATGCCGCCTGAATTAAGACACGGCCTATTACATATTCTTCAAGATCTGGGCCTTGTAATACATCCTCCTCCCCCATAATAATAAATTCCTGATACTCCATTATTTACTTCTTCAGTATCTTACTATCAATATTATAAATTATGTAATAAATGTATCTCGATTAGTCCGTCAATACCAATTCACTAGCTTTGTGCTTTGCAATATTATCAATGCAAATAGATTCTTAATATTACTAATCAATAAAAAAAATAGTATGACAGATCAACAGTAGTAAAGATACGAGGAAAACGAGAAAGAGAGGAGAGGAAAAAAATTATAATAATGTACAAGAACAGAATTGATGGAACTAAACAAGAAGACAAGTGCAAGTGACCAAGACAATGTAATAACAGCAGCAAGTAAACGAAAAATAATGCAAATGGTAAACTAAAAAGAAACAACAAATAGAACAGACTTACTGCTTAAAAAAAGAAACAGGACAGGACCTGTAACAATATATATAAATGTAAACAAGTGATAGAAGGTTAGACTAGCATTACGAACAGAATGGTTGTCAACTAAGGAGAAGAAAACAAAACCAACACACTACAAAAACTGGCAACTAAAAGGACGGAGCAGCACACCTAACCAAATGAGGTCACACTAAACAGGCAGTGAACTAAACGTCGGTGAGAAAACTCGTGCCGGAAATTTCCCTGCTTGAGAAATGTAAGCAAAACCTATAGAAATATCTGCTGAGCGGTCATTTTACAATGACATGTGTCGATAACAACAGATTTGTACCAAGACATAGAACAAGAAAACGAATAACACAGATGTAACAAAAAGGCTTACACCACAGCAAAGATACAAGAGTGTATTAACAGGCACTTATCTTATCGTAATCCGATCAGATGCAAGTCCGGAAAAAGGTGTCAACACTGGAACAACACTGTCCCTCAATACAAGTGAAGCACGGATGAAATGTAAATAGTACACGGTCTCAATCAGATGGGCATTATGAACTGTGTAGATCTTGAAACGTTGTGTTGACTTGGTACAAAATAACTTGACATCGCCGTGGCAGGACTTGAAACTTGAAAGAATCTTATAAACCTTGTGATGTAGACTGGAACACGAAATAAACTTGGAAACTGGTTGGCTTGAAATTGTAATCTTGAACGTTACAGCGAACAATAGGACATTGAAACTGGAACATTGGATATGCGCAGTGGCAAAGTTCGTTACCCAACTGGACCCGCTGGCAATGACTGAGTTCATGAGGGGGCGTGTTTACAATACCACGCTAAACAGAGGTGACGATCGAATATACAGATTAAATGCCAGCTGTAGATTTGCAAAGTATGAAGGTATACTTGCTTACATGAATTTGAAAACCATGTCCTGATGAAAGTATCGATCCAAAACCATACTGGCCCACCAAATTATATGGTGTTACGGTGGGATATATTAGAGGATCATGCATGTATACACGAATGATAGCAGGTGTTCATTCAGGACAAATATTGTCAGTACACATAACAAAGCCGGTAGGTGAACAGGTCCACGGGAAAAACATGGTTGACATTTAATAAACAAAGTCACTTCACAATGGTCCATCAAACATCAAAAGTACATGGCAATGGATAAGCGTAGTAGATTATCTCTGGTCCGTCAATAAGGTTCAAACGTTAGGCATCTTTAAGTGGCAATAATATAATAATAATACAATCCTCTCATCTCCACTCAATTCTGGCCGTTGTACTAAAGGTTCGGTAATCCACGAAAACCAAAGTAATGCGGCAGAAGCAATCAGTGCAAACCAAATATTAGTTTCCTCATATCTCAAAGTTACTCGTAGTAAATTATGGTATGAACTTCTAGATACGTTTATGAACCATCTTGCACATAACGTGGCAGCCTCCGAGAATCAACAATGCCACAAGATATATTTATAAATCACGCTCCATTATCCCGGAGCCTCGAAAAATTACATCTCTCTCGGACGCAAACACAAAGACGAAAGCCCAATTAATTTACACACTGAACCCCACGACATGTGACCGAAACGTCACTAGTTGACCGTCGCTCAACACGGGTGAACGCATCGCTCACCACGGGTGGACGCTTCGTGCAAACCGTAGTTTGACCACAGGCGAACCCAATTCCTCACATAAAAATGGAAATGTGCTAGCGTGTAGTAACATGTCACACTATTTTATCTGCATCTCAAATCTATTCTTAACATTTACATTAAAAGAAGCAGTCCAAGCGAATTATGATCTTTAAGACTATGAACTAGCAAACAAGCTAAGCGAAAACCCTACAAATGCAGACACACAAATACCAACTGTTCATGCTACTAGTGTTTTCAGAGATAATAATGACGTAGGTTTATAGACGACATTGAATAACGAGGAAAAATCATTCTGGATTACAAAAGGCCCATAAGAATGTCAGCACTGGGATCAGCCTTTTATCAATTAGAAGCAAACAAACAAAAACCAAGCCCGGTTCTGTTCAAAGAATGTATTCTATTACACTAAAGTAAATGGAGTAACCTACCCTCGAAAATGGTTAGTGTATTCTCCTACAAAAGGAAAAGTCTACTGTTTTGTGTGCAAGCTTTTATCTAACCAAATTACTCAACTACAGCATTTAGAGGAGATGATGAAACATTTGATTCTCCAAACAATGGTAACGTTTTTTGATTGCTTGAATTAATTGCCAAATTTGATCCCTTCTTGCATGCTCACATAAATCAGTATGGAAGTAAAGGCGGTGGTCAGCCATCGTACTTATCCAAAACTATATGTGAAGAGATTATCCAGCAACACTTAGCGACATTAAACAAGCAGGTTATTTTAGTTTATCAGTTGATTCAACCCCTGATGATTCCCATGTTGAACCACTTACTGTTTTTGTTAGATATGTTTCTCCTAGTGATGGATTACCAGTTGAACGCTTTCTGAGGATTTTTGAACTGAAATATCACATCTGAGAGAATATGGCTGAGCGGATACTGAACTACTTCAGTGAACTTGAAATTAATTTCAGTAAATGTAGAGATCGGAGCTATTATAGACCGAAAGGGAGGCATCAAAGAAGAGTTGGTCACTCGAAAAGCAGCAGCTGGGAGACTTTTTCAGGCCATAAATCGAGGATTCCTCAGCAAGAGAGAGGATGGGAAGAAAACGAAGATGGCTGTAAACCGCTCCACCTATGTCCCAGTCTTGACATATGGATGCGAGTCATGGGCAATGACTACAACCCACAAAAGCCAGATCCAAACCTCAGAAATGAGGTATCTGAGGAAGGTGGTTGAAGTAACAAGAAGAGACATGGTCCGCAACCATACGATACGTCAAGGCCTAAAATCCCACCCCCTGCAGACCCAAGTGGAACGGTGCCAACTAAAATGGTTTGGCCATGTCTGCAGAATGGGAGAAGACCGGCTACCACGACAAGCATGGGAAACAAAGAGCCAGGGATCCAGACCCCCAAGACGACCCAGGGTCCGCTGGGAGGACAACATTTGACAATCTTTGAAGGACCGAGGACTAGAATGGAACCAGGCCAGAAGGACGACAGCCAATAGGATAGTCTAACGTTCTCTCTTCCAAAGCTTTACACCTCACGGTAGAAGGGGAACGACTAAGTAAGTAAGTAAATGTAGAGGTCAATCATATTATAATGCAGCTAATATGGCTGGAAAGTATAACGGAGTTTAACAAAAAATTCTGGAAAGGAACAGGTTTGCAAAGTTTATTCCATTCGCTGGACATTCCCTAAATCTAATTGGACGAACCGCAGTTGACACGTGTCTGGATGCAGTTAATTTGTTTGGTACAATAAATGAGTTTTATTGTTTTTTCTCAGCTTCTACAAAAAGATGGTCAGTGCTAACAAAGTTTTTTGCCTCCAGAGTTAAGTTCCTAAGCATTTATCAGACACAAGATGGGAGGCTAACGCCAAAGCTACTGCAGCGATTAGCGAAAGTTATGGTAACATTATTGAAGCCATCAGTCATATTTACGGTGATGAGACACACACGAGACGACAGGCTAAAAATCGTCTACAAAAAAATGGAAGAATTTGAATTCATTTACATTTGGACACATTTGCTAGACCAATTTCATAAAGTTGCCAAGGTCCTCCAAAGTTCACAAATTTCATTGAGCACATGTGCACAGATTTACAGTTCACTATTGCAGTTCGTATCAAACACTCCGGCTAATTTGGACGAAACTGAACAGCAAGCAAAAATTAGTCTAGAGAGTGCGAGAAAACACAAAGCAATGATGGGGCAGCGCCCGAAGCTTTAGACAAACTTTCTCCAAGAGACAGTTTTAGAATAAATTCATTTATTTATGACATGGATGCTCTTGAAGCCAACCTAGACAGAAGAGCAACAGTGTGTAGGAGTGTAGATGGCAATTTTTCATTTTTGGTGAACCTGCAAGCAACCAAGGAACAAATTCATAATGGTGTCGAGATGTTGATGCAAGAGTATCCAAAGAATGTTGACCTCAGTCTAATCTATGAACACTTGCACTTCCACCTGTACGTCAAACAAGCTCACCATGAAAAAGAAAATTTCTGCCACCAGGACATGTTTCAAATAATATTCCAAGAAAAAAATTCAGACAGCTTTTCCAAATGTGGAAACAATTTTCAGATTGTTCCTGTGTTTAATGGTTACTAATTGTTAGGTTGAAAGATCATTTTCTAGACTAAAAAGGATTAAGAATGATCTGCGGTCAACAATGTCCCAATATCGGTTGTCTGATCTTAACATTCTCTGCATAGAAAATGATAAACTGCGACTTACTGATTTTAATGACATATGTGATAAGTTTGCATAAAAAATAATCGAAAGAAACTGTTTTTAGTGTGTATATAGTGTAATGTTTAAACATAGCTATGAATGTTGTGTGTGAACGTCCTCATTAGATCCATACTTTTGTAAACTTATTAAATTTATAAACAATCTTTGTATTAATGCTAAAATTTCAAAAATATTCTACTTTCATTGTGTGGATAAATGTCACAGAATGTCTGAACATGCACTTTTGGGTTCTCTCTCACACCTTCAGATCTACGGCATTATCATTTCTTTTTCTTCATTGACTCACCAATCGCTTTTATTTGGCATACATCGTGCGTTACTCTCTATGAAGGATCATTAGAGTGAAGTTTCTAACACTAAACTCCCCTACGGAAGTATCTGCTATGGGACTACCGTTATCTTTTAACACGCAGACGTGTTTACGTTACGCCGGGTGAACTGTAGTATTATCGTAACAATACCCGGTCATTATCACCGATCAGCGGTAATACGTTTATCGCTTTGAGTCATCTGCCCCATTTGATAGGAGACGATCCTCGTTAGACACAATATGGTCTCGTACGAGGATGACTAGAAATCCAATATTGTTTGTCTGAGCGGCCGGCGACCGCTTTTGTTTGACTGTCTGGAGAAGGCAAGAAAACACGGGCGATAATGAGATAATAGTTTCACGGGACCATCCCTGTGTGTGATTATAGCAGGTAATCTGTCTGGCGAGTCAGTATTTGAAAGTAGCATCTGGCCATTAAAATAGTTCACAAATTTGTTTGTGAGACTGCACAAGGTGTCACCGAAAATATTATGTCTTATTATCAAGAGGTTTCGCGTTGGAATATTAAATGTAATATTTTCAACACGCGGGGGAGATTATGAATTAAAACACCCCATCTCACACAGTGCTAAAAAACTTACGATTGGATTGAAGTGAAAGCCGGAATTAACATTGAATTTCAATGGAAATGTCAGCGGAAGTACCACCTGTGATTTGAACTGAGAAGTGCAAAATATAATCTAGCACACCCAGAGACACAGAACAGACAGCATCGCAACTTCAAACGTGCAACTCCCAAAAAGCCAGAAAGAGAAGGATCGGACTTTTAATTGCATACTTGTGACAGATCAAAGTTTTTGGGAAACTTGAAACCTTAAAAAGTAAGCCCGCCTTTATAAATACTGAGACTGAAAAACTTAAGGGACCAGGACTTAAAATACAAAGACTGGAACCCAAAATAATTGGATCACCCGTCATAAGAGAAACTTTCCCAGACCAAGTGTTTCGCATATTTACACGTTATAAAAGGGATTCCCAATTTCCAGACCAAGTGGTTCGAGAGCAAATAACATAAATTGCTCGTGTCCATTCTAACCTTTGTGCGGAGATAGTGTATTTCGAAAACGTTGTGGTAAGTGTAACAATTGTTTTACAAATGTAAATTTGACATGTGTATATATATATATGTATATGTGTATATGTGTATATATATACACATATACACATATACACATATACATATATATATATACTCACACATATACACACACATATATATATACACATATATATATATATACATACATACATACATACATACATACATACATACATACATACATACATACATACATACATACATACATATATATATATATGTATATGTGTATATGTGTATATATATACACATATATATATATATACACAAATACATATATATATGTGTGTGTGTATATATATATGTGTGTTTATATGTGTGTATATATATATATATATGTGTGTGAGTGTATATATATATATATATATGTGTGCGTGTGTGTGCGTGCGTGCGTTTGTGTGTGTGTGTGTGTGGGGGGGGGACCTTTTCAGACGAAACTAGTAAATTCGTAAACCACTGTCAAGCGTTGGTGCTTTCTTTTAGCTAGTCGTGCGGAAAACCGACAGAAGAGGTGAGCCCAGATTCCGAATGGAGCTGTGATGAGTTAGGATTACATTGCATGTGCCTAGAGTGTAAAATATTTTGTGAGATATATGCACTTTGGTACTCATGCAACTCATTATTCGCGCTGGCCAGGCACATTTTCCCAGTTAATACCCAGAGGAATATGTTGATTTTTAATCATCTTCCCTGAGATTCACTGTGTACTCCGGAATTTAATTCTTCTGAGAGTTTAAATATTTAAATATTGCATTATCAGGTTTATTCACAGAAATATTGTATTCTCAGGTTCATCATCGGAAATACTGTATTCTCGATTCATTCACGGAATTCCTGTATTCTCACGTTGATGCGCGTAAATACTGTATTCTAATGCTCATGCATGTATATATAGTATTCTCAGGTTGATGCACGTAAAACTTGTATTCTCAGGTTGATGCAAGAAATTGATGTATTTTCATGTTGATGCACGTAAATACTGTATTGTTATGTTGATGCACGTAAATCCTGTCTTTCAGATCGATGCACGTAAAAGTTTTATTTTCATGTTGATGCACGTAAGTACTGTATTCTCAGGGTGATGCGCGTAAATACTGTATTCTCTGGTTGATGCACGTAAATACTGTATTCTCATGTTCAAACACTTAAGATCAGGAGCTAACTTGAAATGGTATTGACACGAAATAATTGAGGGTTTTAAATGCATAGGCATAATTTACAACAATAATATTCAGGTGTGATAAAGAATGTTAATGCCTTGCGTTATTGGTTGTCATGGATATGGACGCCTGTATTGTTGCATTTCAATTTTAGTTATGAGCACCAAATCTTAAAAAGCCAAACTTTACTCTTGAAAACATCCAAAACTTGTAAACATTTCAAGTCATGAGAATACGACAAGAAATGTTCACATTTATGTGTAAACCACTAGAGATGTCCGTCTTTCTGTTAGTGTCATACCTTGGTGAGTGTAGTGACATAGTGAATGACATGAAGGGAATGAAGTAGGCATACAAAGACCTAGAGCTGATGGCACAATCTATCAATCTATAACCCTCCACTCCCAAAGGAGCATAGGCCTTCAACTAACTCATGCCACGTCCTCCTGTCACGTGAGATCATCTCAAGTTCTTTCAACGTTCTCCTTATCATTTTCATCTCTGTTTCCAGCTCTCTTCTCCATGTACTTCTTGGTCTACCTCTGCCTCTTTTGCCCTGGGGGTTCCAGAACAAGGACTGCCTTGTAATGCTATCAACAGGTTTCCTCAGTGTGTGTCCTATCCATCGCCATCGTCTTCTTCTCATCTCTTGTTCCACCGGCACTTGTCTAGTTCTTGTCATCAGTTCCACGTTGGTAACCTTGTCATACCATTTTAATCCCTCTATTCTACGCAAGCACCTATTTATGAAAGTCTGTAGCTTTTTGGTTGTTGTCTTTGTTGTTCTGCATGTCTCAGAGCCATATAATAGGGCTGACTTCACATTTGAGTTGAAGATTCTTATTTTCGGGTTGGATCCGATTTCTCTTGATCTCCATATATTTCCCAATGCAATAAAAGGTCCTCTTGCTTATTGTATTCTTATTTTGATATCACTGTCTGTCCCTCTAACTTTGTCTATATTTCTGCCAAGATATGTGTACGATTCTACATCTTGTATTGGTGCTTCTTCAAGTTCAACCCAGTTTTTATTACCTGCATTTATTCTTACTATCTTTGTCTTTTCCCTGTGTATTTTCAGACCCAATTGCTGTGACCTCTCATCAAGAGTTTTCAATTAGTCCTGTATCTGATTACGGTTATGGGACAGAAGAGCCAAGTCATCTGCAAAATCCAGATCATCCAACTGCTTAGTCAGAGTCCACTGGATTCCATTTCTGTTGTGTGTTGTTGATGTTCTCATAACCCAGTCTATTGCTTGTAAGAAAAGAAATGGAGACAAGAGGCATCCCGGTCGCACTCCTGTTCTTATTCCAAATGGTTCTGCAAGCTGTCCTTCGTGAAGAACTCTGCATGTCATGTCTTCATATGTTTTCTTTATTAAATTAATGATCTTAAGGGGAACTCCATAATGCCTCATCAATTTCCAAAGTGATTCTCTGTCTACACTGTCAAATGCCTTTTCGTAGTCCACAAATCCGAAGTATAGTTGTGAATTCCATTCCAGACTTTGTTCAACTATTATTCTCAAAGTGGCTTTCTGTTCTGTACAGGATCTGTTTTGTCGAAAACCTGCTTGTTCATCTCTCAGTTTCTTGTCTATGGGCTCTTTTAATCTCTCACGGATAATCCTATTTAATACTTTTCCTGGCACTGATAGTAACATTATTCCTCTATAATGTGTGCACTCTTGTAAATTTCCCTTCTTAGGCAACTTGACCAGATAACCTTCCTTCCATTCTGCTGGTATCTCCTCCTTTTCCCAGACTTTACCAAGTAACTTAAACAACATCTCTGTAGCCGTGTCAATATCTGCATTGATGGCCTCTGCTGGAATACCATCAGGTCCAGACGCCTTTCCATCTCTTAGAAGCTTTATGGCTTTCTTTATTTCTTCCTTCGTTGGTCTTTCACCGTTAATTTGTAGCTCTTCTTCTGCTGGCTGGATGTTCGGGGGGTTTTGTGGAGCTGGTCTATTGAGAAGGTCCTCAAAATATTCTGTCCACCTCTTCATTTGCTCTTGTATATTGCTGAGCAGTTTTCCATTCTTGTCTTTTATGAGGCAACTTGTTTGCTTGTATTTCCCTGTCAGCTTCTTTGTGCTGTTATACAGATCTCTCATATTTCCTTTGGCTGCAGCATCTTCTGCCTCTCTTGCCAACTCCTCAATATACTTCCTCTTGTCTTTTTTGATACTTCGTTTTACTTCTTTGTTTGCTTCTGTGTACACTTCTTGAGCCTTGGCTTTGGAACTTCTGGTTTTGCTTGTGTTTAAATCTGCTTTCTTGTTTTTTCTGTCTTTTATCTTTTTGATGGTTTCTTTTGTTATCAATGCTTTTTGTTGTCGTTCCCTTTTTCCCAGTATTTCTTCACATGTCTCATTCCATACCGTTTTGATTTGCTGCCAATGGTCTCCTGTATTCTCTACATCTTCCAGCTGTTGGAGCACTTGGAATTTGTTGGATATTGTGACCGCAAATTTGTCACTTGTTTCTTGATTTCTTAGATGTCCTACATTAAATTGTTGTCTATAATTTTGCATTGTTGCATATCTCTTTTCATTTTTACTTTGGCTATCAGAAGGTGGTGATCTGATGCCACATCTGCTCCTCTATATACCTTCACATCCTGCAATGATGATCTAAACTTCTTGTTTATGCATATATGATCAATCTGATTTTCTGTTCTATGGGGTCTGGTGATATGCATGTTGCCTTGTGTATTCTCTTATGTGGAAACATGCTTCCTCCTATAGCCAGTTGATTTGAAGCACAGAAGTTTGAGAATAGTTCCCCATTTTTGTTCATTATTCCTAGCCCCTGTTTTCCCATGACTTCTTCAAAGCCGGTGTTGACTGTACCTATCTTTGCATTCATGTCACCCATCAAAATTGTGATGTCTCTTCTTTTTACTTTTTCCATAATTTCCTGTAGTCTAGTATACATTGCTTCTTTCACAGACCCTTCTTTGTCATTAGTTGGTGCATAACATTGGATGACATTTACATTTATTTTCTTTTTAGCTGTTTTAAAAGTAGCTGTTTTTAAATCTGGGTCCAACGGCTTCCCATTCAATGAGTGCTTTATGTGCTTCTTTAGATAACATAAGAGTTACCCCTTCACTGTGGTGTGAACTTACGTCTTCATGTCCTGAGGACAGCACCAATTCACCTGTGATGAGTTTCTTCTTGTCTACCCCCTTCCTCTTTGTTTTACACAGTCCCATAACCTCGATTTTATATTCCCTCATTTCTGCTGCTACTTGTGCCACTTTCCGTTGTTTGTTTAATGTCCGAACATTCCAGGTGCCAAATCTGGAAGTTCTCCGAGAAGAAAGAAGGTTAGTCAGTAACACAGACTACTTTCGGCTTTCTCTGTGTTGCATCATACGCCTCCCTGCGAGATGACCTTCCACTGTCTTGGATGGCTGTGTTTTATTTTCCTTAATTGACTTGTCCATATTTGTTGAAGTTTTTGTGGTTAAAAATTTTTCCTGGATGGGGTAACCAGCCCCATGCCCAACCCTCCCTAGTCGCTTTCTACGACATGCTTGACAGGAAACAGTGTTACTATTCTTTGCTCCCCTTTCGGGCCCTGGTAATACACGGGTGTGATGACAAAATACAGGAAGACATGGTGTAAGTTTGTTGTAGGTCAATGACATCAAGGTAACGAAGTAGACATACAAAGACCTACAGCTGATGACACAATACAGGAAGACATGGTGTAAGTTTGTTGTATGCCAGTCAATGACATGAAGGAAATGAAGTAGACATACAAAGACCTAGAGTTGATGACACAATACAGGAAGACATGGTGTAAGTTTGTTGTAGGCCAGTGAATGACATGAAGGGAATGAAGTAGACATCCAAAGACCTAGAGCTAATGACACAATACAGGAAGACATGGTGTAAGTTTGTTGTAGGCCAGTCAATGACATGAAGTGAATGAAGTAGACATACAAAGACCTAGAGCTAATGACACAATACAGGAAGACATGATGTAAGTTTGTTGTAGGCCAGTCAATGACATGTAGGTAATGAAGTAGACATACAAAGACATAGAGCTGATGACGTCATACAGGAAGACATGGTGAAAGTTTGTTGTAGGCCTATACTCCTTTGGGAACTGTAGGGCAATGACCAAATGAATCGATGATCATGACGGTAATCAAATGTCAATGCTAATTTAGGTCACCCACGTTTTGTCTCGACTGTTCACGCTAACTAGTGAAGTCTTATATGTTGGTTAGGAAATGTTTGTTTTTACCTGATTTTCTAATAATTCTGATATGTGTATTTGTTGAATTTATTGTGCCTTCTTGGGTTTTAAATAAATTATTATTATTATATGTTTACACAATTTATGAGTAAAGATTTTACATTAAGTTCAAATATTGTTTGTTTACGGTTTACGGATAATCACTCCGGGAGTGTGATATCAAAGACCCTTGACGCAGAACAACCTCCTTTGCTTCCAGATGGGATACAATAGACTCGTGATGGATGACAGACATTTACATGCAAGAGACAAGGGACAGCCATATTTATGACAGTTAGAGGACAGGTGAGTTTTTAGCTGACCAATCAGCAAACGCCGGGCGATCTGACAAAGACTGACAGGCAACACGCACGAAAGTTGGTCGCGAATTGCCAAACGTACTTTTAGACTGATAGAGGACAAGAGAGTCCCAAGGTCTAGGTCGCACGATGGAAGCCTGGTAATTGGTTGAGGGGAGGAGTTAGACGATCTCGGACACATTGGCTAAACCAGCGATATAATGTACCGAGCAGCTCTTTAGAGGTCAGTGCAGTTTTCAACATTGTGGTGTAGAGAATATCCCAGAGCATAGCCTGCAATTAGTTCAGTGTGGATAAAATAATTCATATATGTGGTGTATTGTGTTCTTAAAGTATTTTGCGAAGGGAAAAGAAGGTTAGTAGATCTTATCTTCTTCTTCTTTGATCCTTAGCCGCAGACCGTCAAAGCAGTCAGTGGCCATCACGCCTGGTGGCGTCTTGTAGGGCAACAACAAATTGATTCCACTTTGCTCGGTCGATGGCCATCCTTCGTACAGTGCCCCAACTCTCGTTCATTCTTTGCATCTCAGCCTCCACATTCCTACGCCAAGTTGTTTTTGGTCGGCCTCTCTTTCGTTTTCCTTCAGGGGTCCATAGCATAGCTGTTCTTGTGATGGCATCGGGGTCTCTTCTGAGGACATGGCCAACCCAGCTCCAGCGTCTGCCAGCTATGATGGTGTGCATGTCCTCTTACTTGCTCCGAGTAAGTAGATCTTTGTTGGTGATGGTATTCGGCCAAAATGTATTTTTAGGAATGTTGTGTGAACAGAGGACAATTTCGACATTTCCTTCACTGTAAATCTCCAGCATTCCGCACCATAGAGAAGCACATAAAGCACACAGCTCTGATATAATCTTAATGTTGTGCTTGTGCTGCACAGCACAAGTAGATCTTATACAGATTATTAATACTTTTTCTTATTCTTTAGTTGTTAATCTTAGCCGTCTAGCTAAATGTGCGAAAGATAATTTTTCAGGTAATTCTTCTAGTATATGACTAAATAAAATCAGAAGATTTTCCTCTTAGGTGATATGCTGATAGGAAGTAATTCATAGTTCATACTTCACGTTCATCTAACTTGTTAAATCATCATCACTGTCTTCCATGCGCACACACTCTCATGCACACTTTATTTAACATCATTAGAATTGAACTTACAAAGATCAACAGTGAGGAGTAGTGTAAATGAAAGTTAACCAGTGATATTAAGTGTGAAAACTTACGAAGACTTTTGTGTATCTTCAGTTCATCAGACGCTACGTGTCTGACATCTAACCAGAAAAATGTTATCAAAATGGACATTTGGCAAGCAGAAATCGCAATAGTACATCCTCCATTCCTCAATTAAAAAGAAATATTTCTCGATCACGATTATGACAATGGACGCAGCATTTCTCGTCATCTTATATCACGTGCGCACACGTTCAATGCATATTTAAATCAAGTTCAAGTCACCCGAAAGCTTACTACAGGAGTCAAGCTAAAGCTCACAGTTAATAACTTATATCAAGCTCAGCACCATCGGAAGCTTACCATCTAAAGTCAAGCTAAAGAGCGCAAAAGTTGATTCTCATATTTATACCAAGTTCAACACACTCTTATGCACATTCAATGAAGCTTACTCCAAAGTATATATCGTGAATCACGATTACATACTCAATGAGTGTACCAATAAAGAACATTTCGTAAAGGACCCGGTCTGTCCAGTATCCTTCGGAGATTAGACAACAGACATTCTTCATATGACCACGGTTAACTGTTGTTCCACGCTACAGAGATATTCTCAAACAGTGAAAGACTGTATATCGTCCACGTTCTCAATACAACAAAGGTTTTCATCAGAACGTCCTCGACTTATTGATACCCCACTTGACATAACTTATAACAACTTGGGACATTCTATGCATACATGTGAATCATCCTACGCGAGAGACGCATTTAGAGACACATGGACTGTGTAGATTACTCACCATTTTGGTAACACCTATCATATTGCTTTACACACGTTCATTCTTCTATTTAATTAATTACCCTACTAATATCTCATCTGTGCGTATTTGTGTGAATCATCTTTTACCATCATCACGTTCTAATCACTACTAACTATATATGTGTAGGTATTTAATTAATAAACTCAATTATCGTTTGATCATTATCTAGTTCGTTAATGTGTATCTATCCTTTCTTAACGAGCCGATTTCTGGAGACCTTCTACCTAATATCTCATAGGTTATTTCCGGCGAAAAGTACTTGTGTAGTTGCCCCAATACTCACCACACGACAGGTTATAAGTTTGGAATGCCTGGACGACTCAGGGGAATGCAATCTTTCCCTGAACGTTTACTGCAGCAAGGTTGGCCCCTCCTGATCGGCCAATGTACCTCTAACTAAAGTTCATTACATACCATTGTTGATGGCCACGAGCATAACATACATATCTACTAGTTCACTAGTTGTCAAAACATTACTGTTGATATTTTGATGTATTGTACTGCATACTCTGCAGCCGCAGATCATCGAGGATCATACACTACCATGATGCAAATATCTATAGCCTCGACATGACTATCAACTGGCACTGAACTGTGTCTCGGCTGCGTCGTTCACGCTTCTCCACTGAGTATGAACTGAGTACTGAAATACTTGCCTACTCAATTTTTATCAAGTTATCGAATCCTCTGGAAGTTGGTCTCGTGCGCATTGCTTTCGTACATCCCCTTTTTCTACTCTTCCTATACTATCCAAAAACTTTTTTATCCAAGGGATAAATGTTGTTTTTTTCTTCCCATGGTCACACCAGCACTATTTTATCGTTCCATACATAAAAGACATTTAGCGATGAGTTTTTCTACCCTTCTTCAACGCTTAACTTATGTCCACCTCTCTGATGGAAGCCTTTCTATACACATAATTATTTTACTGGGAACATTCTTGTCCCGTCACTTTTGATAATAAAATGCATCCGTCCACATCTCCTTTCTTTTCAAACTCCTAATGAAAACAATTCATATTTCTCCATTGTTTTCATTCACAATTAGACCAAGTTTATTCTAACTTTACATGCAGTGTTGGGTTGATCAACCTAACTTTCGAGGTGAAGACAGGAATACGACAGGGTTGCCCCTTATCAACAACGTTATTTTTGACAGTCGTAGACTGGGTGAAGCGCCAGACAACAGAGGGTAGTCCAAGAGCAATTAGATGGACAACGTTTTCTACACTGGAAGACCTGGAATATACAGACGACATTGAACTACTCGCACATTCACATCAAAACATCCAAGAAAAAAAAACAATAAACTGAATAAGTATAGCCAGCATGTGGGTCTGAACATCATTCTGAAGAAGATAGAGGTCATGACACTCAATCCTGAGCCAATAACATTAAGGAACCAGAAGCTAGAACAGACAGGCACATTTACATACCTAGGATGCATAGTAACACCAGAAGGCGGAACAAGCATGGACATCAACAATAGAATAAATAAAGCAAGAACAGCCTTTGCTAGTCTCAACAACATCTAGAAGTCTTCCCAGAACAGCACAAACACCAAATTAAGATTATATGAGAGCTGTGTATTTTCTGTGCTTCTCTATGGTGCGGAATGCTGGAGAGTAACAGAGAAGGACGTGTTGAAACTGTTCTCCTTCCACACAGTCTGCCTAAGGAAAATTCACAGAATCGTTTGGTCGAAAACCATCACCAACCAAGAACTACTTATTCGGAGTAACCAAGAGGACATGCACACCATCATATCTGGCAGACACTGGAGTTTGGTTGGCCACGTCCCCAGAAAGGACCCTGATGACATTACCAGAACAGCTATGCTATGACCCCCCCCCCCCGAAGGAAAGCGAAAGAGAGGTCGACCAAAAACAACTTCGCGGAGAACTGTGGTAGCCAAGATGCAAAAAATGAGCCAGAGTTGGGGCACTGTACGAATAATGGCCTCCGAGCAAGCAAAGTGGAAGCAATTTGTTGCTGCCTTACAATATGCCACCAGGCGTGATGGCAACTGACTGCTTTGACGATCTGCGGCTAAGGATTAAAGAAGAAGCAGATTTCCTGACACTCATTCATTCACACCTGCTGTCTCACCAACCCACCATTTTACTGTCTGTTTAATGTATCACACACTTGGTCTGGTCCTTTTGACTCTTACTTTACTAGACATAGGACCTGCTGTCTCACCAGCCCACCATTTTACTATCTGTTTAATGTATCACACACTTGGTCTGGTCCTTTTGACTCTTACTTTACTATACATAGGACCTGCTGTCTCACCAGCCCACCATTTTACTATCTGTTTAATGTATCACACACTTGGTCTGGTCCTTTTGACTCTTACTTTACTAGACATAGGACCAGCTGTCTCACCAGCCCACCATTTTACTATCGGTTTAATGTATCACACACTTGGTCTGGTCCTTTTGACTCTTACTTTACTAGACATAGGACCTGCTGTCTCACCAGCCCACCATTTTACTATCTGTTTAATGTATCACACACTTGGTCTGGTCCTTTTGACTCTTACTTTACTATACATAGGACCTGCTGTCTCACCAGCCCACCATTTTACTATCTGTTTAATGTATCACACACTTGGTCTGGTCCTTTTGACTCTTACTTTACTATATATAGGACCTGCTTTTCGTCCATATCATCTACTTGCGTATTTTTTTATACCGGCCTGTCACTTGACTTCCTTCCCCGTTTATGTCTATCTCTATTTATTTCGGGTTATTTCCAGTTTTGGCTCACCTATTTTGTTTCGCTTCGAGCTAACTCCCTTTTGCTCTACTATCACCGTTCTTTGGTCCATTTTTTTCTACTTCCACTTTTCCTCGTCTGACTCTTCTCTTTTTTCGTCTCTCCCTTCTCCACCCCCCCGGGTCCTCTTGTTTCCGATGAGGAGTAACCTCACTCTATTTTCCCATCGAATAGAACTATTGTTATTGCCACTTCTCCTTTCCGTTCCCTACCTGGGACTTTGTATCCTTCTCCCTTCTCTTTATGTCTATTTTTTCACTTCTCTAAGGCCATACAATTCTCCAAGTGTGAACACCTCTTTTACGTATTCTTCTTCTTCGATCCCTAACCACCGACCGTCAAAGCAGTCAGTGGCCATCACGCCTAGTGGCGTCTTGTAGGGCAACAACAAATTGATTCCACTTTGCACGGTCGGTGGCCATCCTTCGTACAGTGCCCCAACTCTGGTTCATTCTTTGCATCTCAGCCTCCACAGTCCTCAGCCAAGTTGTTTTTGGTCGGCCTCTCTTTCGCTTTCCCTCAGGGGTCCAAAGCATAGCTGTTCTTGTGATGGCATCGGGGTCTTTTCTGAGGACATGACCAACCAAGCTCCAGCGTCTGCCAACTATGATGGTGTGCATGTCCTCTTGCTTGCTACGAGTAAGCAGATCTTGGTTGGTGATGGTATTTGGCCAAAAGATGCGGTGAATTTTTCTTAGGCATGTTGTGTGAAAAGAGGACAATTTTGACATTTCCTTCTCTGTGACTCTCCAGCATTCCGCACCATTATTCGCCTTCTTTTCTCTCTGTCAATCGGTTCTCATACCAAAACATTCCTTTTCTCTAGATTCTCTGGAATATCGACCTCTGATCAATACACATCAGGAGATCTCCCATTTGCTTCGGAAAATAAATTCCTTTGTTCTACGTTTGACTGGCAAAACCACTGTGACCTTTTACCGCTGTGAACTTTTACACCGCGCCCTGAATAATTACAGTTTAGCCAATGGATAGGGAGCGCGGATTATTGTCTTTTGACCTTTGACCTCAGCAACCAAACTGAAACCTGGAGAAATTAGGCGCGATTTTCAAGGCATAGTCTGGTAAGCCCATTCTCTCGCTAGGCAGCGACCGGCCTGGACAAGATAGTCTGGTTAAGAAATACCGGTCATTTTAAACAGCGGTGGTTATGAGCGCAGCGAGTAAGTGATCTATATTGTTATATGAATAACATGAATTAATCATATGTTTATCTACAACATATCATGTCAGTATCTTTTGTTTTTCACTGTGACAGAAATTAATATCCTTGATTTTGTACAGGAGACAACAACATTATGTATACTGAAAGTTTCATCTATGAACTACGCTTGTCTTGTTTTATACTGAATGATTTCTATTAATTCTACTGTATGATTTCAGCCATGATTATTCTTGTCATATTTTAATCCTGAACTGATTTCTGCAAATATCCTTATTATATTTTTTATGTGTTAATGTGCATGTATCCTATGTTATGATGGTATTATCAAGGGATATGAATGCCTATCACATAAACTTAGAACTATGTAGGGATGGGCAACAGCACTGTAGCCAAGTTTATAAATGAATATGTTGACTGACTTGTAATTCAGTGGTTCTCAAACCTTAGCAGCAATGACACCTGCACATGTTACAGAAGAATAGAAAACTATTACCCAGTGGTTCTCAAACCATTGTTGACAATGACCCCACACTGAATTTACTGCGCTATGGACACAAGGTAGACCAGTGGTTCTCAATCTTTTGATGACCACTGCCCCAAACTTCACAGTGGGTGAAGCCAACGGCCCATATGTTGAAAATCACTGCGTTAAAACAAGCTGGAAGCCAGATATAGGTTTAGATCCACCTGTTTGCTTATAACATCAGTTATGCTATAGTACTTTATAGATAATAAATAGTACTTTGTTATTGATGTTAGCTATGAATGTTTGTTAGATTTCTGATGGACGATTAGCGTCCAGCAGATATGGGAAATGACTTCTCTGGCAAGATTACTAATGGCGCTTCAATTGTTTGTCAATCCAGTCCTACCAGGTTGTCATACCAGGTTGCCATACCAGAAGACTAAACCATAAGCAGTGTTCTCAAGGGCAGACTTAATCCATCCCAGCTGGTGATGCGCCCTGAGTCAAGACGGAGAAAGCAGCTTGCCATCCTCCGAAACCCTAAAAAGAACTTGCGGGACCTGGAGTGCTGGGACATATTGAACCCCTGGCAACAAGACTACATCAGCAATTGAGATGAGTATCTGAACATGCCAGCAGAACCACTACAGAATATTCCTATTGTCCTATGATTAAAAATTAATTCTGACATGGATCAGAACCATTCATAGATTAGGGAACATATTAGTTGTATATTTGAATATATTGGGAGATTCTATTTTCATTTTTGAAAACTTTACATAACAGAGTCTGTTGTTATTTTCTTTGTAATATTTAATTGGGTTGTATAGTTTTAGTAACATAAATCTACACCCTGGGGGCAGAGCCAAAATTAATAAACACTATTGGGTCAGGATATTTTTAATGTGGCTGGGCACCAAATCTCTTATCCATCTATATGTACTATACATAGTCCTTTGTAGGATATCGGATATAGAATTTATCGCCTAGAGAATATCCTGTTTAGTTTCACCAGAATTCTCTTGGAAAGTTTTTTTGAGTGGACTAATTCCCGAGGAGAGACTGTGCATTCAACTTGCAATCTGGAAGAGTTTCCTCTAAAGATTATCTTTTATTCTTCCATCAAGTCTGTCATACGTACACCTTCTCCCCTCAAAACAAAAACCATTTCGCTACACTGGGACGCTCGTGTCCGGGATCTACTTTTTTCATATTGAGATATGAAAACTCTTATCTTTCCTAGACCACTACTGCTGTAGGTACTTGTCACTAATTGGTGTCCAAGTCTAGGATTAGATTAAAGAGGGGACATATAAATTACCCTAGACTAAATTACACATAAATTTTTACAAGAAAAACAGATTTTAAGTTATGTTATGAAAAATATTCTTGGTGGTACTGCTGTTATTAGTTACATGTTGTTAACTAATATTTAAATTATATTTTATATATGCTGGTTTTAAATAACATAGGTTGTTAAAATACTTTAGTTTAGTTACGGCTATAGAAAGTATTTAAGCCTGTATTTATTTGATAGTGAGTTAGAGATCTCATACTCGCTCAGCAAAACCACTGCTGTTAAAATGGATGAGATAAAAGGACTGAAGAAATGGACAGCGCAATCATATAAGATTGGAAAATTATCTGGCTTCTCGGGAAGTTTGCTGGAAAATTATGTCTCGGAACAGGTAGAATGTTTCATGAGCATAATGGGGCAACAGAACGAATGGAGAGCAAAATGCAAGGAAGAGAATGTGGAACATGAGAGACAAAGACAAGAAAAATCCCTCCAGTGTAAGGAAGAACTGCAAGAAATGGAAACTCAGTTTCAACCTACAAAATTGGAATCCATGGATAAACTGGAATCTAGGAATACTCATCATGCCACTCCTTTGCCAATTCCATCACCACCCTCAGCGGTAAATATAACTGCATCACATGAAGCCAAGTCTATGTCTCAGAATTCAGGCTCAGACAGAGCAGAGGCTAGGATATCTAAACAGAGACCTCTAGACTGTCCTGAAAACAAGATTAAGCACAGCTGTGCTAATAATCTGAAGAGACCTTCCACATCCTCAGCAAAAACTCACAACAGGCATACTAAAAACAACCGCACCAAAAACCTGGTAAATAGGATCGCTCAACCTAATAGGATCACTCAATGGAAAAGGATTACGCAACCCTATGGGAAGGGAAGGGATGTTCTTGAACATCACCTGTCGGCCACCCTACATCAGTTAGACTGCAGGCGCCGAGACCCAAACCCAAAGACTTCATACAAAGCTAAGATCCCTACCATGGATAGGAACTTGACGAAGGCCCGGAGTGGATACAGGGATTCTCAAAATGTGGAGACTGCCACAGTAAATGGAGAAGAAATCACCTGTTTGTATTATCAAGGTCTTGGGTGTGATGCCCTTGTCTCAGCCTTTGTCGTCGACCCTGATCAAGTCACCGAAGAGGATGTTGAGGTAACAGCACCCATGATAAACAACAGAAGGATGATTTTGCCTTTAGCTTATGTAGAAGTTAGGTCGAACTTTGTAAACGGCAAAGTAAAGGCCGCAATATTAGATGAACGAATTTACCCCTTACCTCAAGGAGGGAAATATATCATCTTAGAAGACTCAGCACGATCCAGAGACGGCGTGACTGAACAGGCTATGGAGACTCCAATGCCTAACGCATCTTCCAATATTTTCACTGAAAAGTTGGAAGAGTGCAAAGGGATTGACCACCCCAGTGCACTTAATTCTGAACAAGTTTTGATAGTCTCACCCACTATCTGCATGCAGAAAGTGAAGCCGGGCCAGAGTTTCTTGGTACCTGGTGGGATGAAACATGTTTCAGAAATAACTTCCTTTAACATGGGAGAAGCGGCTGTAGAGGAACAGGACCCTCAAGCACTAAGACTTCACTCAGTTCCGATAACCTCACCCACTCTCTGGGATCAGAAAGTGAAGCGGGTCCAAATTTCCTTGGTACCTGGTGGGATGAAATATGTTTCAGGAATATCTTCCTTTAACACAGGAGAAACGGCTAAAGAGGAACATGAGCCTCAAGCACTTAGTCTTCAGTCAGTTCCAATAACCTCACCCACTATCTGGGATCAGAAAGTGAAGCGGGTTCAAATTTCCTTGGTACCTGGTGAGCAGGAACAACTGACAGACATATCTTTCTCTGTCACTGGAGAAACAGCGAAAGAAGAACATACACGCTCTCATACCTGGGGAGATAGGTATGTGTCCTTAGGCAGGTCAAGTACTATGACTAAAATAAGGTTGTGTATGAGATTGGCAACCTCATCACGCAAAACTATTTGCTATAGATCCAGTTGTAAGCAGAGTGTAGGCTTTAATGCAACCTCTTTCCCAGGAGGCAAGCTACAATGTAAGGTGCATAGAGATGTGTGGATTACAGGCATACCGTTCGACAGAGGAAAAATGAAACAATGGGATTGAATAACAAGAGATATGAAACAGGAAGGTATTAGCAGACAGAAGAGAATAGTCGGCTCAACTTAAGTTAGCCGTAGGCATAACTTTTAAAAGGGGGCCTATGTCACGAAGTGTATTCGCCTTCTTTTCTCTCTGTCAATCTGTTCTCATACCAAAACATTCCTTTTCTCTAAATTCTCTGGAATATCGACCTCTCATCAATACACATCAGGAGATCTCCCATTTGCTTCGGAAAATAAATTCCTTTTTCTTAAATCGAGGTTACCAGCAAACCACTGTGACCTTTTACCGCTGTGAACTTTTACTTCCGCGCCCTGAATAATTACAGTTTAGCCAATGGATAGGAGCGGATTATTGTCTTTTGACCTTTGACCTCAGCAACCAAACTGAAACCTGGAGAAATTAGGCGCGATTTTCAAGGCATAGTCTGGTAAGCCCATTCTCTCGCTAGGCAGCGACCGGCCTGGACAAGATAGTCTGGTTAAGAAATACCGGTCATTTTAAACAGCGGTGGTTATGAGCGCAGCGAGTAAGTGATCTATATTGTTATATGAATAACATGAATTAATCATATGTTTATCTACAACATATCATGTCAGTATCTTTTGTTTTTCACTGTGACAGAAATTAATATCCTTGATTTTGTACAGGAGACAACAACATTATGTATACTGAAAGTTTCATCTATGAACTACGCTTGTCTTGTTTTATACTGAATGATTTCTACTAATTCTACTGTATGATTTCAGCCATGATTATCCTTGTCATATTTTAATCCTGAACTGATTTCTGCAAATATCCTTATTATATTTTTATGTGTTATGTGCATGTATCCTGTGTTATGATGGTATTATCAAGGTATATGAATGCCTATCACATAAACACAGAAGTATGTAATGAATGGGCAACAGCACTAGCCTAAGTTTATAAATGAATATGTTGACTGACTTGTAATTCAGTGGTTCTCAAACCTTAGCAGCAATGACACCTGCACATGTTACAGAAGAATAGAAAACTATTACCCAGTGGTTCTCAAACCATTGTTGACAATGACCCCACACTGAATTTACTGCGCTATGGACACAAGGTAGACCAGTGGTTCTCAATCTTTTGATGACCACTGCCCCAAACTTCACAGTAGGTGAAGCCAACGGCCCATATGTTGAAAATCACTGCGTTAAAACAAGCTGGAAGCCAGATATAGGTTTAGATCCACCTGTTTGCTTATAACATCAGTTATGCTATAGTACTTTATAGATAATAAATAGTACTTTGTTATTGATGTTAGCTATGAATGTTTGTTAGATTTCTGATGGACGATTAGCGTCCAGCAGATATGGGAAATGACTTCTCTGGCAAGATTACTAATGGCGCTTCAATTGTTTGTCAATCCAGTCCTATCCGGTTGTCATACCAGGTTGCCATACAAGAAGACTAAACCATAAGCAGTGTTCTCAAGGGCAGACTTAATCCATCCCAGCTGGTGATGCGCCCTGAGTCAAGACGGAGAAGAAGCAGCTTGCCATCCTCTGAAACCCTAAAAAGAACTTGTGGGACCTGGAGTGCTGGGACATATTGAACCCCTGGCAACAAGACTACATCAGCAATTGAGATGAGTATCTGAACATGCCAGCAGAACCAGCCAAAATTAATAAACACTATTGGGTCAGGATATTTTTAATGTGGCTGGGCACCAAATCTCTTATCCATCTATATGTACTATACATAGTCCTTTGTAGGATATCGGATATAGAATTTATCGCCTAGAGAATATCCTGTTTAGTTTCACCAGAATTCTCTTGGAAAGTTTTTTTGAGTGGACTAATTCCCGAGGAGAGACTGTGCATTCAACTTGCAATCTGGAAGAGTTTCCTCTAAAGATTATCTTTTATTCTTCCATCAAGTCTGTCATACGTACACCTTCTCCCCTCAAAACAAAAACCATTTCGCTACAGTATGTGAAGGTATCTGTCTGTACCAGTTGCTGATTCCTTACTGATATGGGCTCAGGGTTGCTCACATTGAGCGTCATGACCTCAGACTTCTTTAAATTGATGTTCAAGCCCACCTGCTGGCTAAACTTATTAAGTCTATCCGTTTTTTCCTGGATGTGTTGATGTGAATCTTTTACGTATAATTGGTGAAAATTAAACACCGCCGATTTTGGTCTGACAACCGCCGCATTTACCATTTATTTTTTCGTTCCCTCCCTAGAACATTTCTTATCTTTTCTTTTTCCCAGTCTCTACGTCCTCTCTACTACTCCGTCCCTGGAACATTTTCGTCTATTTCTCTGTTTCTTCAACCTCTTAATGGCCTCTAGACCATATCTCCATACGTTTCTGCCGCTTTCCGTATGACTTTTGTCTTTATTTAAAATATCTTCGTCTCTTCCTCACTATTTCCTCTTAAATTTCCGCTTTTTTTCTCCTCTGCAGTATCCTATCGTCCAGGCATACTCAGATTCCTTTATGTGTGTTTGGTGCAGATGATTTCAACTAGTTTTTCTCCCGAAACTAGACTTCCTCCGCAATGATTCTTCTCTGCTCCTATGGTCTTCTCTTTTCCTCCTCCTTTTCCCCCTCAGGCTACTCCACCCGTGTTGGTGAAGATAAACCTTATTCAACACTTTACTAGTGGTGTACTACCGCCACTCATCTCGTTTCTCTACACTCTTTGTTCCCTTTCTGGAACCTTTTCGTACACATCTCTTCTTTTTGCTCCCTCCTTGGAACCGTTTTCTCTCTGTTATGTCATGTCCTTATGACTTCCCCACTGTTCTCATTGTTCCCCCCTTAGAACCGTTTTCTCTCTGTTATGTCATGTCCTTATGACTTCCCCACTGTTCTCATTGTTCCCTCCTTAGAACCGTTTTCTCTCTGTTATGTCATGTCCTTATGACTTCCCCACTGTTCTCATTGTTCCCACCTTAGAACCTTTTTCTCTCTGTTATGTCATGTCCTTATGACTTCCCCACTGTTCTCATTGTTCCTGCCTTAGAACCGTTTTCTCTCTGTTATGTCATGTCCTTATGACTTCCCCACTGTTCTCATAGTTCCCGCCTTAGAACCTTGTTCTCTCTGTTATGTCATGTCCTTATGGCTTCCCTACTGTTCTCATTGTTCCCGCCTTAGAACATTCTTTCCCCTATTTTTGCCGCTCCCTGTTGGCGTTTTCGCTTTTATTTTTGTTCCTTCCTCCTTACCTCCTCCTCTGGAGCCCGCTGACCTTTAGCTGTCCAGCCTACCTTTTATGTGTTCTAAGAAGAACCACTTCCCTGTGCCTCATCTAGGCTTAGCATCCGCCTCCATTTATATTTATAGTTCCCTCCATGGAACATTCTCCACAATCTCTCTTCTATTCGTTCCAGCCTCTGGAACCTTTTCTCTATTTTATTTGCCACGGGCCAAGGATTTTCCACTATTTTCTTCGTTCCTTCCCTAGAACATTTTCGTATGTCTTCTACTTCTTCTCAAATATCTTTGCCAATTCGCTTTTGCTTCTCCACTGTTTCCTTATTCATCAATTTTCTCTTCTCACTATACCGTCTCTCTTCGTCCTCTGCAACATTCTGTCGTTCCGAATGTTCAGCTTTTTTATGTTCGGTAAAGAACGACTTCAAAAAATCTTCTCGTATGTTGTACTGTCGCCGCATTTTATTTTTATATACCTTGTACTATGAGTCTCCCCTCATATTCTCCTCCATCCCTCCCTCACTTCATCAACAACTTTAGCATCTCCAATGTCAATTGCTGTTTCTCTACACCTTGATTTACTTCCCCGCTCTGACGTACTTCTTCAACTGTTTTCTCTTTCTCTCCTACTTTTTCGTCTCTCGAACTCTTTGATTTTTTCTCTACTTCTCTGTCTCCACTTCTTAGACATCTCTCTCTCTCTACTTCCGATATTCCTAGGATTCTCCTGTCTGTCCTTGTTAAAAGTGTTAATTAAAACCGATCTTCCGAAAATTGTAGTAGTTTTGTATTTATATCTTTCTAGTCTGTTTTTTATTTTCTCTACCAAGTTTTTCCATATCTCTGTATTCCTTTGTGTTGGTTTGGTAGTGTATGTAATACCGTAAATTTTTATTTCATTTACTTGTAGCAACTGAAAGGGAAAATCTGATCTGTTTCTCCATTTACCTATTCCAATTAACTTTGATTTCTGAATGTTTAATTTTGCTTCACTGGCTCGTCCAAACTCATTAAAGGTGTTTAAAATATTTTGAATGGATGAAATTTTTTTGGGAAAAATATCGTGTCGTCAGCGTAGGCGGCTAATTTTCTTTGACCTTGTCCTGGAATGAAAATCCCCGTGATGTTTGTGTTTTGTCTAATTTTCTCTAACACGGGTTCTATTGAAAGTACATATAACAAAGGTGAAAGTGGGCACCCTTGTCTAACAGACCTAGTTAAAATAAAAGGTTTTGTGATTGTGTGATTTATTAAAAGTCTACTTTCTGGTGTTTTGTATATAATTTCTATCCATTTTCTAAAGTATGGCCCTACATTACAGGCGAACAGAGTTTTGTGTAAAAAAGTATGGGATACCCTATCAAAAGCTTTTTCCTCGTCCAACGATAGAATAGCGGCCTCGTTCTGCTTGTCTGACGCGTAGTTAATCAGGTCTCTAAAAAAAGTGTGTATGTTTACTAATATTCCTCCGTAACGCTGTTCTATTGGTCGTCATGAGTTAGGATATGCATGAATGGTTTTAGTTTATTAGTAAGAGTTTTAGTTAGAATTTTATAGTTAGTGTTTAGAAGTGATATGGGTCTGTAATTTTTTAGTAGTTTCCTATCTGTTTTTTCTTTTGGTAAGAGTACTATGTACGACTGGTTTAAACTTTCAGGAAGTTCGCTTTTCTAAAGGGCTTCCTCAAAAACTTTCATTAATAGTGGTCCGAGAACGGGAAAAAAGAAAGTATAGAATTCTGATGTAAGGCCGTCTGGGCAGGGGTCTTTTCTCGGTTTAGTGTGTTTACTGCGTCTCGCAAATTTTCGAGTGTTGGAACTTGGTCTAAATTTGTACTATCTTGTTCTGTGAGAGGCTTTGTGTACTGTAGAAAAATGTTTTGCGCGTCTGTTCTTGTTTTTTCTTTGGTGTATAACTGTTTATAAAATTCCAAGATGGTCTGACATATGTTTGTGTTGTTCCTTTGCAATTGTCCATTGTTATCTAGTATTTGGCGGATCTGCTTATTCTGTTGAACGTTCTGTTCTATTGCCAAGTACTGTTTGTTTGGAGTCTCTTGTGTTGTATATAACTTCGTTCTCGGCATTGCAAATTTATACTAGTATATGTATTGTTTATGTTGTTCTAACTGGTCTTGTAACGTCTGAATAACCGGGTTAGTTTTGTCTATTTTTTTTTGTGTCAGTTTGATTGCTTGTTCTAATATCTTTTCTTGTGTTTTGGATGTCCTGTGTATATAGGTTGTCAGGACCTGTGTCCTGTCTTTTATGGTGTTTTAATTACGACGAAGAAACCGCAATGTCGAAATACTATTATGCATTAAAAGTTACGTAAATAAATATAGAAAATTCATTGAATACCCAGCCTGCTCTTGTAAAATGTATTCTTTAAAAAAATAATAAGACGTCAATAAGATTACCATACTTAAAATATTAAACATGTCTCACGAACTACATAAAAGTAGGCTGCAAAATAGAAAAAAAAATTTAATTTAAATTATTCATAGATTAAAATAAGTTATAAACTACTTTTGAATGTATATTCTTATTTTTGCGTAATTCTTTCCCTTAAATATATAAACTTACCTTAGTAGACTCCCCTGAAAATTTCAAACAAGACTGATCTATCTATCTATCTATCTATCTATCTATCTATCTATCTATCTATCTATCTATCTATCTATCTATCTATCTATCTATCTATCTATATCTATCAATATCTATCTATATCTATCTATATCTATCTATCTATCTATCTATCTATCTATCTATCTATCTATCTATCTATCTATCTATCTATCTATCTATCTATCTATCTATCTCTCTATCTATCTATCTATTGTAATCTGAATGGTTTCAAGGAGGATCTCATTTTTGTTTTTGTGTGGTTGTTTTTTACTTTCGTTTTTATTGTTTATGTTTTTTATTGTTTTTTAACGTACTTTATTTCTTAATTGTAATTTGATACTGTAAATGTATGTTGTTATATCACATTTATAATGCTCATTGCCTCTAAATTAATATTTACAGCAGATGTAAGGATGTATATATACAGAAGCCTTCCTCAACCTTTTTATCTTGAAGGAACCCTTGAAATAATTTGTAGGTGTCAGTTAACCCCTTGAATATAAATTATTATATCTACAGCTCACGGTACGTTTGCGTGATCATTAAGTTGTTATTATAATAATCCAATAAAAATTGCTAATCCTTATTGAGTAGAGAATGATTTCTTCTGTGGGTCTGTTTATTTTAGCCAACTTATTAGCCTACTGTTTTTGTGTGGTTCTCACTTCCAACAAAAGATATCAACTCTTTTGTAAGTCAGTAGTGTAGGCAGTGCCGGATTTACATATGTACTAAGCGTGCTGCAGCTCAGGGCTTCATAATCTAGGGTGGGGGGGGGGGGGGGGGGAGCCTTTGCCTCCAGCCAAAAAAATTAAATAATTCACCATTAATTTTATGTAATGATAAAAATCAGGGGTGTACCTAAGCACAAATCCAAAATTCAGGAATACATTGATGGAAGTGACCTAAGCACACATTCTTGATTCTACTATATAGGCATAGTTGCTAGTAACATTAAACACGTATGAATGGATAACAGTTACACAAATACGCACTTAATGTTTAGTAAAGTTTGTGGAGGCTTTAACCCTTTGCTTTTCAATTTAGCCAAAAGGAGAAATTGCCGCCATTTCTTGTCAGCTTCGCCAAAATGCGAATCTATTATAGACATAAGTTAAATTCCGAAATAAAAACATTATGAACAAAAGTAGAGCCTAGAGTAATGTCCCGTGCATTTTGAAATCAAGTGAGGATTCTTTTATACCATTGTGAATCACAATAATATTTAATTTTGACTTTTGGTGTTAAAAATAATGAGTAAGCGATATGAAAGTGGTGCTAGTAAACGAAAGCGACAAATGGAACAGAAGGCAATACTGAAGCATTTACATCCAAGCACGTCATATGGCTTTGTACAGCAGGCAGAACCATCCTGCATAACCTCTCAGATACACAACATTTATGTTTACAAACAGAAGAAGGGATCCAAAGATGCAGCAATAGTGAATGCAGTCAGCGACCCATAGCTTGACTGCTTGCATCAGGACCAGCGATCCAGAGCTGGTCAAAACCGTACTCCACCTCCACGTGGTGATCCTGGAAACAGACTGCAACAGTGCAGTCTGGCTGAGTGAGTACGGATCGAAATGGGAAGGCAAACCCGGTCCCTAAAAAATGCCGTGCTGAAGACGGATGTGTCAACCGAACGGTGTAGATATCACAGCTACGGCGTAAACATACACAATGCAACCACCGTCCTTTTCAGGGCGAACTAGGAAGAAGAAGAAGAAACAGAAGAAAATAAAATAGACTACACTGAGCTGTCTGGGCAGACTGACGAACAACCAGTTTATATACAGAACACAGCCTCTCTTCAAGGAGAACTGTTGTCAGTAACTACCACTACAAATACGGAAACTTCTGGAGAAAGTGACAATGAAGTGAGAAGACCTATAGCCAGAGAATTAACACAAGGCGCTGAAGGAACATCCCACGAGATAGTTACATTAAAAGAAGCAGTCCAAGCGCATTATGATCTTTAAGACTATGAACAATCAAACAAGCTAAGCGAAAACCCTATTATTGCAGACACACAAATACCAACTGTTCATGCTACTAGTGTTTTCAGAGATAATAATGACGTAGGTTTATGGACGACATTGAATAACGAGGAAAAATCATTCTGGATTGCAAAAGGCCCATAAGAATGTCAGCACTGGGATCAACCTTTTACCAATTAGCAGCAAACATACAAAAACCAAGCCCGGTTCTGTTCAAAGAATGTATTCCATTACATTAAAGTAAATGGAGAAACCTACCCTCGAGAAGGGTTAGTGTATTCTCCTACAAAGGGAAAAGTCTACTGTTTTATGTGCAAACTTCTCTCTAACTAAATTACTCAACTACAGCATTTAGAGGAGATGATGAAACATTTGATTCTCCAAACAATGGTAACTTTTTTGGATTGCTTGAATTAATTGCCAAATTTGATCCCTTCCTGCATGCTCACATAAATCAGTATGGAAGTAAAGGCGGTGGTCAGCCATCGTACTTATCCAAAACTATATGTGAAAAGATTATCCAGCAATACTTAGCGACATTAAACAAGCAGGTTATTTTAGTTTATCAGTTGATTCAACCCCTGATGTTTCCCATGTTGAACAACTTACTGTTATTGTTAGATATGTTTCTCCTAGTGATGGATTACCAGTTGAACGCTTTCTGAGGTTTTTTGAACTGAAAGATCACATCTGAGAGAATATGGCTGAGCGGATACTGAACTACTTCAGTGAACTTGAAATTAATTTCAGTAAATGTAGAGGTCGGAGCTATTATAGACCGAAAGGGAGGCATTAAAGAAGAGTTGGCCACTCGAACAGTAGCAGCTGGGATACTTTTTCAGGCCATAAATCGAGGATTCCTCTGCAAGAGAGAGGATGGGAAGAAAACGAAGATGGCTGTAAACCGCTCCACCTATGTCCCAGTCTTGACATATGGATGCGAGTCATGGGCAATGACTACAACCCACAAAAGCCAGATCCAAACCTCAGAAATGAGGTATCTGAGGAGAGTGCTTGAAGTAACAAGAAGAAACATGGTCCGCAACCATACGATACGTCAAGGCCTAAAATCCCACCCCCTGCAGACCCAAGTAGAACAGTGCCAACTAAGATGGTTTGGCCCTGTCTGCAGAATGGGAGAAGACCGGCTACCACGACAAGCATGGTAACAAAGAGCCAGGGGTCCAGACCCCCAGGACGACCCAAGGTCAGCTGGGAGGACAACATTTGACAATCTTTGAAGGACCGATGACTAGAATGGAACCAGGTCAGGAGGAAGACAGCCGATAGGATAGTCTGGCGCTCTCTCTTCCAAAGCTCTACACCTCACGGTAGAAGGAGAACGACTAAGTAAGTAAGTAAATGTAGAGGTCAATCATATTATAATGCAGCTAATATGGCTGGAAAGTATAACGGAGTTCAACAAAAAATTCTGGAAAGGACCAGGTTTGCAAAGTTTATTCCATTCACTGGACATTCCCTATATCTAGTTGGACGAACCGCAGTTGACACGTGTCTGGATGCAGTGAATTTGTTTGGTACAATAAATGAGTTTTATTGTTTTTTCTCAGCTTCTACAAAAAGAGGGTCAGTGCAAACAGTTTTTTTTTTTTGCCTCCAGAGTTAAGTTCCTAAGCAGTTATCAGACACAAGATGCGAGGCTAACATCAAAGCTACTGCAGCGATTAGCGAAAGTTATGCTAACATTGTTGAAGCCATCAGTCATATTTACGGTGATGAGAGACACACGAGACGTCAGGCTGAAAATCGTCTACAAAAAATGGAAGAATTTGAATTCATTTACATTTGGACACATTTGCTAGACCAATTTCATAAAGTTAGCAAGGTCCTCCAAAGTTCACAAATTTCATTGAGCACATGTGCACAGATTTACAGTTCACTATTGCAGTTCGTATCAAACACTCCGGCTAATTTGGACGAAACTGAACAGCAAGCAAAAATTACTCTAGAGAGTACAAGAAAAAAACAAAGCAATGATGGGGCAGCGCCCGAAGCTTTAGACAAACTTTCTCCAAGAGACAGTTTTAGAATAAATTCATTTATTTATGACATGGATGCTCTTGAAGCCAACCTAGACAGAAGAGCAACAGTGTGTAGGAGTGTAGCTGGCAATTTTTCATTTTTGGTGAACGTGCAAGCAACCAAGGAACAAATTCATAATGGTGTCGAGATGTTGATGCAAGAGTATCCAAAGAATGTTGACCTCAGTCTAATCGATGAAAACTTGCACTTCCACCTGTACGTCAAACAAGCTCACCATGAAAAATAACATTTCTGCCACCAGGACATGTATCAAATAATATTCCAAGAAAAAAATTCAGACAGCTTTTCCAAATGTGGAAACTATTTTCAGATTGTTCCTGTGTTTAATGGTTACTAATTGTAATGGTGAAAGATCATTTTCTAGACTAAAAAGGATTAAGAATGATCTGCGGTCAACAATGTCGCAAGATCGGTTGTCTGATCTTAGTATTCTCTGCATAGAAAATGATAAACTGCGACTTACTGATTTTAATGACATAATTGATAAATTTGCATCCAAAAATACTCGAAAGAAACTGTTTTTAGTGTGTATATAGTGTTATGTTTAAACATAGCTATAAATGTTGTGTGTGAACGTCTTCATTAGATCCATACTTTTGTAAACTTATTAAATTTATAAACAATCTTTGTATTAATGACAAAATTTCAAAAATATTCTACTTTCATTGTGTGGATAAATGTCACAGAATGTCTGAACATGCACATTTGGGTTCTCTCTCACACCTTCAGATCTACGGCAGTATCATTTCTTTTTCTTCATTGACTCACCAATCGCTTTTATTTGGCATACATCATGCGTTTTAATTCTTGTTACTCTCTATGTAGGATCAGTAGAGTAAAGTCTCTAACACTAAACTCCTCTACGGAAGTATCTGCTATGGGACTACCTTTATCTTTTAACACGCAGTCGTGTTTACGTTACGCCAGGTGAACTGTAGTATTATCGTAACAATACCCGGTCATTATCACCGGTCAGCGGTAATACGTTTATCGCTTTGAGTCGTCTGCCCAATTTGATAGGAGACGATCCTCGTTAGACACAATATGGTCTCGTACGAGGATGACTAGAAATCCAATATTGTTTGTCTGAGCGGCCGGCGACCGCTTTTGTTTGACTGTCTGGAGAAGGCACTAAAACACGGGCGATAATGAGATAATAGTTTCACGGGACCATCCATGTGTGTGATTATAGCAGGAAATCTGTCTGGCGAATCAGTATTTGAAAGTAGCATCTGGCCATCAAAATAATTCACAAATTAACAGTCTGCAGCAGTGCAGGCTGGCTGAGCGAGCATGGATCAAAATGGGAAGGCAAACCCGGTCCTTAAAAAATGCCGTGCAGAAATCGGATGTGTCGACCGAAAGTTGCAGATATCACAGCTTAGGCGCAAACAGACACAACGCAACCACCGTTCTTTTCAGGACGAACGAAGAAGAAGAAGAAGTTTGTGAGAGTGCACAAGATGTCACCGGAAATATTACGTCTTATTATCAAGAGGTTTCGCGTTAGAATATTAAATGTAATATTTTAAAACACGCGGGGGAGATTAGGAATTAAAACACCCCATCCCACACAGTGCTAAAAAACTTACGACTGGATTGAAGTGAGAGCCGGAATTAACACTGAATTTCATTGGAAATGTCAGCGGAATTGCCACCTGTGATTTGAACTGAGAAGTGCAAAATATAATCTAGCACACTCAGAGACACAGAACAGACAGCATCGCAACTTCAAACGTGCAACTCCCAAAAAGCCAGAAAGAGAAGGATCGGACCTTGAATTCCATACTTGTGACAGATCAAAAATTTTATGAAACTTGAAACCTTAAAAAGTAAGCCCGCCTTTATAAATACAGAGACTGAAAAACTTAAGGGACCAGGACTTAAAATACAAAGACTGGAACCCAAAATAATTGGATCACCCGTCATAAGAGAAACTTTCCCAGACGAAGTGTTTCGCAGATTCACACGTTATAAAAGGGTTTCAAAATTTCCAGACCAAGTGGTTCGAGAGCAAATAACATAAATTGCTCGTGTCCATTCTAACCTTTGTGCGGAGATAGTGTATTTCGAAAACGTTGTGGTAAGTGTAACAATTGTTTTACAAATGTAAATTTGGCATGTTTTCTTGTTAAGTGGTTATATATTTATATATATATATATATATATATATATATATATATATATATATATATATATATATATATATATATATATATATATATATATATATATATATATATATATATATATAAATATATATATATATATATATATATATATATATATATAACATTATAAAGGAGCGACAAACATTGCTCGTTATTCACAGCTAATGTTAAATTCAATGAACTTCAATACGTAAGTACGATATTTGACGACTTTATATCACAAACTTTATCATAACACAGTAACACATGCAGACTGCTGCTTTGGTCAGGAATCATAACAAAAGCATAATGTATGATGTGCATAATTGAAACATCATCCAACGGAACGAATTTCACTATATCTCAATGTACTTTCTACTGTCTACCTTCCTTCATTCAATTCGTCTTCTCTCTCCTCGCTCCAATCTCTCTCTCAAATCCATTACCACACACGACCCTTTTCATACCTGACCAGTCTTCACCACCACTTCGTTCACAACAACTCAGGCATGCCCGTGAACTCGACATTAGCGCTTACTGCTACTAATTCATTCATGCCCACAGTCAAACCTTAACATTCACTCACTTCAACTAACAACTTACATAAATACCTCTAGCTCCCGCCGTAGCATGAGTACTGACATTCATTCTATAAACGGTTCATGACATATGTAACTGAGTTTTTAATAATTCTGATTTGTGTAATTGTTGAAGTCATTGTGCCTTCTTGAGTTTTAATATCAATTATTATTATTATATGTTTACACACTTTATGAGTAACGAGTTTACATTAAGTATAAATTGTGTATGTGGGCGGTTTACTGGTAACCATTTTTCCATAATTATTTTTCTACTTACTCTTACACATCATTTTAACGGCGGTCACTTTATTTTGCTTTACGCTCATATAGTCAAGGATCAAAGACATGACATTATGTACAAATTCATTAAGTGAGTACGTACAAATTTCAGGATTCATTTCTATATAATTCTATAATGAGATTTACTTTTACACACCAACTGATTGGCATATACTAACACACATAAGAACCTGGGAAATGATACAAGATTCCGCGCATTAACAGATCGGTATAGAAGAACAGATTGAAATAGCCGTTAGAAATGTTGTTCACAGAATTGTAGTCCCTTTATTCTGTGTTAGGTATCGTCCAGTGGGGGTAAAATAACAAATGTTGTCACTTTATTTAAATTCGCTTGTTTGTATATATTTGTGCGTGTGTTATGTTTTCCTAGCACGTTCATGACTTTTAAGGTGTTTTACGTCACAGATGCCGGGCATATAATTTATTTAGGTCGAAGTTTGTTATGATAGTTCATTAAAAGATGCAAAAATATGTAAGGATATATGATCGAATAATTTTCTTGTTCTTAAAAGTTTTATTGTTTTAAATCAAATGCAAAAAAATTTAAACATATGCATTATTTAAAAATTATTGAAATATATGATTTGTTTTCAAAATAACGGCTATTGCTAAAATATTTATCAAGCACCAACCAAATAAATTAAATGGCAATCAAAATTAATTTACTTACTTACTAACTTAGTCATTCCCCTTCTACCGTGAGGTGTAGAGGTTTGGAAAAGAGAGCGCCAGACTATCCTATCGGCTGTCTTCCTCCTGGCCTGGTTCCATTCTAGTCCTCGGTCCTTCAAAGATTGTCTAATGTTGTCCTCCCAGCGGACAATTTTTTGACCAAATTAGTGGTGTTGCCATGGGAACGAAGATGGGTCCTAGCTATGCCTGTCTGTTCATGGGCCACTTGGAGCATCAGATATGGCAACAATACTCCGGTCCTTTCCCCGGGTTTTACTGCAGATATATCGATGATGGCAAAGGTCTCACAGATATGTCTGAGACTGATTTATATCGCTTCATCGACTTTGTCAACCACTTTCACCCCACCATCAAGTTCACCTCCCTCGTCTCCTCAGTATCTGTCAACTTCCTTGACATTACTATTTCTATCACGCCCTCCGGCCTTAATACGTCAGTATACTGATGACTTCTAGTATTTGAGGATGACCAAGTTATTATATTCGTATTCAGTTTATAGAGTCAAAGTCCCTCGGGTTCTTATCACTTTTGTAGGATTCCGTAATACTGTCGTTGGTATCGATAATGTCTGCTTTAACCCTTGTGATTCATTATGTGCTGAATGTGTTTCATATTAAATTCGACCCTTGACTGACCTGTATTAGTCTCTTGTCTTATTAATTATATTGGCAGTGTGAGATGCAGCGTGTTAAGACATTAATCATCACTGGTCATGATCAGTTGAGGATGAATAGCATTTAACTCAACTCCGAATACGATAGTTGATAACACTGTGATTTTGACGACTCAAAATATTTAATTAGTTATTTCATACCATGAGCAGACACCAACTACATGGGAACAAAAGTCACATCACATTCATGTACGATCTGTAAGAGTTCTCATTATTTCATAAGCACATGTTCACAATCTCTATCTAGAGTCCTGGTTAGAGGTCAGTTCCTTTTTAACGGCCAATGTCCTTTGGCATAAATTCAGAGGCTAACTAGACTTAACTATCCTGCTAGTCAGCAATACACTTATTATGCTAGGCTTACGTCTACTGCTAGTCGTTTAATATCCGTTACACTAGGCTTACGCTTGCCGCTAGCTGTACAATATCCATCTATACTAGTCTTACGCTATTGCTAGTAACATAATGTTCCTTTGGCATACCACGCCAGGCTAATCTGCCATAATTATGCAAACTGCGTTATTCCTACTACGACTTACGTTTGGTTCAAGAAATACACTGCTCAAATGGCTTCCCAGCCACACAATTAAAAAGTGGACTACGCCACACACTTTCCAGTGGTTATACCACACAATATAAGTGGCAATGGCCACACATGCCATACGCTGCCGTTGGGGCCGAAGCCCACACGTCGAATGTCCTTACAAAGACATACGCGTCATGCATAGAGATATGCATACTACGTCGTTAATATATATTCAATTGCGATGTTCCATGGTGCAGTAATTCGAGTCGGCCAAAACTCAAATGCCTGCACACATGCAACAATCATCGACATCGGTCGATGAGATATATCTCTATTCGTTTGAGGTGTTCCATGATACAGCCATTCGGATCGAGCTCAAATCCAAATGTCTGTAAGCATGAAACAATCATCGACATCAGTCGCGGAGATATAATCATTTGAGGAATGCGCCATGCTGCAGACATGAAGCAATCCTCAACATCATCCCCCTCACTTCCAAACGTGACACTTGTGGCACGGATGATAGTGATGGAGAAGACGCCCGTCTCCCAAACATATCAATATTAGTACTACCTACTTATAAGTATGATAATCATTAAGTAGACACATTAAATTTTATGACATTAATAATAGCACTTGTCAACATGGTGACTAAAGAGTTAATTCAATTTCTTCTCAAAGACGTTGCGCGATAAAAGATCTGCCAAGTTATTGTCTGAGCCAGCAATAGGCAGAATTGTAAATGAAAATTCTTGAATTAACAAATACCATCGGTGTATTCTAGCGTTACGCATTGTTCTAGCTGTTATGTAAGTAAGAGGACTATGGTCTGTCATAATGTAAAAGTGCGTGCCGATGAGATATCTTGACAGCTTCTCCAGGCACCAGACCATAGACAGGAGCTCACGTTCCCCTGTCGCATACTTCTGTTCAGCTGGAGTCAGTTTCCTCGACACATAGAAACATGGATGGAGTGTTTCCTTGTAACATTGCAGCAAACAACCACCCATGGAGTAGCTCGAGACATCTGATTGGAGTATGAATGGAATACGTATATTCGGTAATAACAAAATAGGTGCATTGCTAAATAATTTCTTAATTGTTACCAAAGCGCTTTCGCAATCTTTGTCCCAACGTACCTTATTAGGACTACCTTTGGTCAACAGTGCGGACAAAGGTGTAGATAGTTGTGCGAAATGCGGGATGAACTTATGGTAATAGTTTATTAGGCCTAAAAGGCTTCTAACTTGTTTCTTAGTAGAAGGGGTAGAAATCTCAAGAATTCTTTTGACTGTATTGTCGTCAGGATACAGTTTGTGGTTACCTATTCGGTGACCAAGAAAAGAAATTTCATGACAACCTATTTGGACCTTTGAAGGTCGCACAGTCAAACCATGCATACGTAACGTATGTAGAAGGGAAGTTAAACCATCAATATGGTCTTTCCACGAGTCATGAAATAGGCAGATGTCATCGATGTACGTGATGACATCTTTACGATCGCCAAGAAGGCGGCGCATCATGCGCACAAACGTCGCTGGCGCATTCGCTAACCCAAAACACATATAATTCCATTGGTAGAGCCCAAAAGGAGTTGTGAAAGCTGTGTAAGGTTTGGCATTTTCGGCAAGAGGAATTTGCCAGTAGCCTTTAGAGAGATCTAGTTTGCTAAAGAAGGTAGCATTAGATAATTCTGACAAAAGATCATCTAAAAGTGGCATAGGCTCACCGTCTGTGATTGTAATTTTGTTCAATCGCCTAAAATCAATACAAATGCGTAAAGAATCATCCTTATTTTTAACAATCACCATTGGGAATGCATATGGTGATTCCGAAGGAGATATCACACCTAAACGTAACATCTCCTTTAACTCTTGTTCCACCCTATCTTTGTGGTGTAAAGATATAGGATAGGGTCTGGAGTTTGATAGGTTTATAATCAGTAAGAGTAATATCATGGGATATAAGCGATGTCTGACCTGGAAGGTCGGTGAGAACATCATTGAAAGAAATGAGAATATCCCGAACTTGATCTTGTTCATGAAGAAGAAGACAGTGAAGAAGAAATAGTCACGTCTTTCCAAGATTCCGATGATTGCAAAGAAGGTAGTTGAAATTGTAAAGGGATAGACGAAGTAGTATCTTCTTCATGAACAACTGCAAAAGAAGCAGTATGATGTGAAGAATCATCAATAGAGTTAATGACAGGAATTAATTCCTGTGGTCTTTCCACTGCTAATTTTAGCATGTTGACATGGAAGGTTTTGATTTTTCCTCTAACGTTTACCGAGTAGTCAACATCTGTGACTTGTTTGATAATATCAAATGGACCTTGCCATGATATCAGTAATTTGTTATCGTTATGAGGTAGCAACAACCAAACTTTTCCCCCTGGTTTAAATGATCTTAATATTCTCTTTTGATTATGTAATAATCGTGATCGTTGAGTGGCTGATTTAATACTCTGGGATGCATAAGTGCACGCATCGATGATTCGTTGTCGGAGATCAATCACTAACTCGTAGCTGTTTCGAGTGGCTGTATCAATTGATGCTCCAATCAACAAATCTTTGAGTATCATCATTGGTCCGCGCGGATTCGAACCATAAACCAATTCGAACAAAGACCACCCCGTGCTCTCGTGGGGCACTTCACGAAAAGCGAAGAGGGCCGCCGGCAGAAGCCGATCCCATTCACGAGAGCATTCTTCAGTTATCTTAGATAACATCTGTTTTAGAGTGCTATTGTAGCGCTCGCACACACCGTTTGATTGAGGCCTATACGCACTACAAAACGAGTGGTGAACAGATAGCATGGATTCTAAATCCCTCATAATGTTGGAAGTAAATTGTGGTCCTTGATCTGACAAAATCTCTTCCGGAAAACCGATTCGACAAAATATCGAAAATAATGCATCAGACACAGATGCAGTTGGGATGGTTTTCAACGGTATGGCCTCTGGCCAACGCGTGCAAAGATCTACGCAAGTTAAAATATAACGAAATCCATTATTTGAAACAATTGATAACGGACCCACTATATCTACTGCTATCTTTTTGAAAGGTCTCTCAGGCACGTCCGTAATCTGTAAGGGTGCCGTATGGAACCTGCCCTTACGTGCTATACCTTGGCATGTTGTACATGATTTGCAGTATAACTTTGTATCCTTATTAACCCCAGGCCAATAAAATTGTGACGTAACACGAAACAATGTTCTTTTGATCCCCATATGCCCTGCCATAGGGGAGTCATGACCTGTTTGTAGGACCAATGGTCTGTATTCTTTAGGTACTATCACTTGATGTATAATTGTTTTGCCATCATCATAATATCTAGTGAGTATTGATTTCTTTATCTTGAACCATTGTTTAGCCCCTCTTGTGTATTTAATAGTTTTTTGTTCTGCTCGGCTAAACAATCCTTGTAAAGTTGGGTCACTCCTCTGTTTTTCTACAAAAACAGAAGGTGAAACAGTGCCAACTTGAGACATAATTGTATCTATTATAGGAAAAGGTGGTGTAGCCATATCCGTAGCTAACTGTTGTGCTCTCGTTACAACAGCATTTGCCACCTGTGGGTGAGATTCAACCCACATTGCAATCTCCTCAGGAGTGCAATCTTTAACTCCTGGTATGTTTCCTATTATAATTTCAGTTATGGGTGCTCTCAAGCCGCAGGCATAGACAGTGCCTGTGTAAAAAAGGAGTATCAATGTATACTCGTGCCACAGGGAAAGTTTCTATATTCCCACCGAATGTGACACACTTAACTGATTTGCCTGTAAAAGCAGAGGGCTCGATAAGCGAGTGCTTAATGCCTATCGTTGAAGACCCTGTGTCCCGTAAAACTCTCACTACCTTACCATCCAATATTCCGGGATGAAATGTAAGATAACCGACATTTACACATGCCGACATTGTTGGCATACAATGACCACAATCAAGTGTAATTGTAGATTTTAATCTGTTTTTCGACTGACACTCATAACATGTATCATTCATTACCATACATGCGTTCGCATGATCATTATCCTCATTACCTTTTTCCTTTTTAACACTGCAACTATTTGCATGTCTGTGTTTATTTTTGTCTCTAGACGGAGATCTGGCGTTACCTTTGTTATTATTGACTGACTTTTTTATTGCTATAATAAAAATCAGTAGAGTCATCCTTCCTGGCATCTCTACCATAAGATGATCTCTGCTTATAGTATCCTTTTTGATGTGAACCATCATAATCCCTGCCTCTGTGATACCCACGATCATGAGGTGAATATCCTCTATAACCTCGTCGATATGAATTCGAAGGAGAGCGATGACGACGGAAGTTATAAAAAACCTCTGTCGGATTGATAATAATCTGAACGACAACGTCCATCAAAGCTCTTCGATCGAGGTCTGTGATCATGTTGTACCGCACATACAGGCATAGGATCTCGAATAGTCGATCTATGAAGATCTTTATTCTGATGTGCGGGTTGATACTGTCTTCCGAGTTTTTCATACTCATCAATAGAATTAGGATGTCTTTCCTGTAAAAATGCTTCTAATTCAGTGCTGCATGCGGATAAAACTTTATCTCGCAGCATGAGATCTATAACACCTTCATATGTTTTATTTATACCTGATAAATCAATCCATCTGCTAAGGAAATGTTTAATAGATGCAATGAATTCACCAAAATCTGCATCCTTGCTTGGTTTAGCAGCATGAAAGCGATCTCTGAATCCAGACTCAGTTAACTGGAAACGTCTTAGTAATACCTCTTTTACGACATCGAAATCGCTTCTGCTCTTTTCATCAAGACTCATGAAACATTTAAGTGAGTCACCAGTCAAAAAATCAAGTAAAAGACTGCTCCATCTTTCTTTGGGTATGTTCAGAGCTGTGACCTTGATGATGAATCTAGATAGGAAAGAGTCAACACAATCGCGAGTCTGGTCAAAATGTGGCATTTTTAACTTAGGATAAAAAATATTTGTAGCAGCCGCAGTCTTAGTCTGTTCAGACTGCACTTTAGCTAATTCTAAAGCTTTTTCTTTTTCTGCATGAAGTTTTAATGTTTCCATTTCCATGGCATTTTTATGTGCTTGATCCAGTTGCATAAGTTCCATTCTCCTTAATTCCATTTTCTCCTTCTCAAATTCTCTGTCTTTTTCTTGTTGAGCTAATTCTTTATCTCGTTGAGCCATTTTCTCTTTCTCAAATTCTCTGTCTTTTTCTTGTTGAGCTATAGTCAATCGTTCTAATTCCATTTTCATGGATATTTCTTTTTCCTTCAATTCCCTCTCTTGGGTTAATTCAAATCTCCTAAGCTCCTCAGCTCGTTTAGTCATTTCGCGCTGTTCCATTCTTTCCAGACGCGATAAATATTCATCATATTTTGTATCTGCAAATCTTTGTAGTTCCGCCCCTGATTTTCCATAACTTTTTCCAATATCAATGAATTCCTGTAGTGTAGACATGATAATAGGTTTCTGAGTACCTTCAATAGTCTATAATATACACTAGGATTATAGAACTCGATATAATATGTACATGAATATATTAATCAATAACAAACAAGTTACAAGAACATGTGACAAAGACAGTGAAAACAATCAAATGAGTGACAATGAAATGATTTTTCAATTATACAACAACACTTTACACTTATAAAGTAAATAAAGGAGACTTATAAACAGTAATGAGTAAAAGAAAGAAAAAGATTTACATCACAAAAATATAACAAGACAAGTCGTCTTAGACAAACGTGTAGACAAAGAAGTTTTAGATCACACACGACAACGATTGTCAACAGTACTGAAAGTAGGTTATGTAAATAAAGAGGACGTAATTCACTTGACGAAACTGCTAATCACACAAAATATGGTTATAATACTAACTGAAGAAACATTTATTCCCTGACTCAAAAGAAAAAATATAATCAGTCAGATCCTCAGTTAGTAAAATAAGCATGTAAATCTAATAGAAGTTAACATTCACTGAAGCTTTCCTGGGAAAATTCCAGTCAATATTAAACAATACGAATATACGAGTATACGAAAAACATGAATGGGGAAACACAGATGATAGTAAAAAAGTAAGTCAAGTGATGATGAACTGTAGACCAAAGATAATACAAGGACAATATGATAATGTTCAAGCGCTCTAGTAAAATCAAGAACTTATCTGTTTAGTTGTCCCTGTGAGAAATACATGAATGCATGTAATTCTAAAGCTAGTTCCGCAACTTGTCTTGAACAGCTGTGGTCCATTGATGGTAGACCTTGACCTTCGCAGCAGGGAACCGTTTGAAAGTATTGCTTCGGTCTTCAAACGTAGTTTCTTCAAACGATCTGCGTCGCAGCTTCAGATGACTTTGATGAAGAGATACATTCTCCACTGGTTCAGGTTCTTGAGTGGAAGATTACCGTTCTATCTGCGTGAATCAGTCTCTTTGATGGAAGAAAAAATTTCAGATTCTCAAGCAATGTTGTCTGCTAGAGTTGACGGCATCGATGTAGTGACGTCACTTTCTGTCCTGCGCATTTCAGTTGCCGGTTAGGCTTGAAAGAATGATTTTGCCTTCATAACGTTCATCATCAGTTTGACTTTATTCGATACTTGAAGGGGGGAATCCAGTATTCACGAAATCCAGACACTTTCTGACACCAGAATGTTACGGGCTTCTCGGGATCCCAGTATGTGCTGGGTGCTTCGATGACTTCTAGTATTTGAGGATGACCAAGTTATTATATTCGTATTCAGTTTATAGAGTCAAAGTCCCTCGGGTTCTTATCACTTTTGTAGGATTCCGTAATACTGTCCGTTGGTATCGATAATGTCTGCTTTAACCCTTGTGATTCATTATGTGCTGAATGTGTTTCATATTAAATTCGACCCTTGACTGACCTGTATTAGTCTCTTGTCTTATTAATTATATTGGCAGTGTGAGATGCAGCGTGTTAAGACATTAATCATCACTGGTCATGATCAGTTGAGGATGAATAGCATTTAACTCAACTCCGAATACGATAGTTGATAACACTGTGATTTTGACGACTCAAAATATTTAATTAGTTATTTCATACCATGAGCAGACACCAACTACATGGGAACAAAAGTCACATCACATTCATGTACGATCTGTAAGAGTTCTCATTATTTCATAAGCACATGTTCACAATCTCTATCTAGAGTCCTGGTTAGAGGTCAGTTCCTTTTTAACGGCCAATGTCCTTTGGCATAAATTCAGAGGCTAACTAGACTTAACTATCCTGCTAGTCAGCAATACACTTATTATGCTAGGCTTACGTCTACTGCTAGTCGTTTAATATCCGTTACACTAGGCTTACGCTTGCCGCTAGCTGTACAATATCCATCTATACTAGTCTTACGCTATTGCTAGTAACATAATGTTCCTTTGGCATACCACGCCAGGCTAATCTGCCATAATTATGCAAACTGCGTTATTCCTACTACGACTTACGTTTGGTTCAAGAAATACACTGCTCAAATGGCTTCCCAGCCACACAATTAAAAAGTGGACTACGCCACACACTTTCCAGTGGTTATACCACACAATATAAGTGGCAATGGCCACACATGCCATACGCTGCCGTTGGGGCCGAAGCCCACACGTCGAATGTCCTTACAAAGACATACGCGTCATGCATAGAGATATGCATACTACGTCGTTAATATATATTCAATTGCGATGTTCCATGGTGCAGTAATTCGAGTCGGCCAAAACTCAAATGCCTGCACACATGCAACAATCATCGACATCGGTCGATGAGATATATCTCTATTCGTTTGAGGTGTTCCATGATACAGCCATTCGGATCGAGCTCCAATCCAAATGTCTGTAAGCATGAAACAATCATCGACATCAGTCGCGGAGATATAATCATTTGAGGAATGCGCCATGCTGCAGACATGAAGCAATCCTCAACATACCTCTTCTCATCCTCAGGCCTGTCGTGACTCCCTTCCTTTTTCACAACTTCTCCACCTCCGCCGTTTGTGCCAAGACGACGATGACTTCCACTTCCGAGCAAATGAGATGTTGGATTTCTTCCGTAGCAGACTTTATCCGGAACATGTTCTCACCTCTGCTCTCCAACGTGTGCTCCCCATCTCTCGTCAGGAGGCCCTCATACCTCACTATAAATCCACTTCAGATAGAGTCAAATTAATCTTGACCCATCACCCTCACAGTACTGCTGTCAAACAGATTCTTTTCCGCCACCTCCCTATCCTCCAAGCAGAGCCTGCGACCCAAGAAGTATTCGGTGAAGCACCTTTGGTGGCATATAGACGCGACAAGAACTTGAAAGATCTTCTTGTTCACCGCCGTCTCCCAAAGGAGAATGCCACTCACTTTGGCACACTACCCTGTGGTCGGACACGATGCAACACGTGCAAGTATGTCATCCCAACCCAGAAGGTGTCCTTTCCTAAGGCTACGTACACCATCACTAGTAGCTTCACGTGTGAATCGCGTAATGTCATTTATACGATCATATGTAAACGTTGCTGCAAAACCTATATTGGCCAAACAGGCAAACGACTTGGGGACAGATTCAGTCAGCACTTAAATGACATCTCTCAGCAAAAGTCCACACCAGTTGCCACACACTTCAATGGTCCTGACTACCATGGTGCCATCGACATCCAGGTCACTGCGATCCGATCCTGCTCCTCTGACACTGCCAGCCGAGAACAGCTTGAGAACTGTCTTATCCACCGCATGGGGTGTCTAAAACCAGCTGGTCTCAACACTTTCCACACCTTTGTCTGAGGTCACCCTTTCCTCTCTTGCTCTATTTTGACTCTTTCCACTCTTATCCTATTCTTCTATTTTTATGCCATCCTCCATAATATGTATGGATATACACGGTTTCTAATTTGTCTTGATTTTTTATTTCATATTCATTTATCTCCCACTCATTCTGTCCTCTTCTATTTCCAGTCCCCACTTTTATTACGTTTGGGTAGTTTTTTTGTTCAGTTTCGTTTTTTAGTTTTTCGTTTCTTAGTATGTATTGTGTACATCCGGGAGCAGAAGTCACTTCCTTTTCAGCCAAGCGTCCATCAGATAGTGATAGGATTCCGATGCTTCGCCTTCAGGGAAGTACCTAGGTTTTATTTTTATATTTTTATATTTTTTTAAGTTCTTATGTCTCCTATATAGCCTTCACTTTCTTTCTTTTCCTGACGAAGGCCTTGTGGCCGTAACGTAGACTTCTTTCTTTGTCTTTTGTCCTCGTAAGACGAATCACCTTTTTTCGATTTTTTTTTCAAACCCATCCATATAACGTGACATCAGCTTAAATTTTTTGCACGTTTTCCTCATCATGTCCATTTCTGTTTCCAGTACTCTTCTCCATGTGTTTATTGGTCTACCTCTGCCTCTCTTTCCGTGAGGATTCCAGAACAAGGATTGCCTTGTAATGCTATCACCAGGTTTCCTCAATGTGTATCCTATTCATCGTCAACGTCTTCTTCTTTTGTCTTTGTTGAGACACAAAATAAAGCAACTCAAATGTCAAGTCAGTACTATTATATGGCTCAGAAAGATAGAGAACAACAAAAACAACAACAAAAAGCTACAACCATTCATAATTTAGTGCTTGGGTAGAATAGAATGATTGAAATGGTATTAATTGTTAATCTACAAACCCTAGTTTTAGTACTTGCTGGAAGATTCCTGGGAACAGTGACTATAAATATACTATCTAAAGTTTAGCACTATTGATTGTAATGATTACTTCTGGTATTAATGATGTCACTGAAAGGTACGTATATTCAAATAGAATTAAGAAACCAACTAGAAATAATTATGTTGGCACATTATTCTGTCTCCGACCGGAAGATTCTTATAATTTGGTTTTCCATATTCTATTTTTTCTTTTCCACAAAAACTGTGGATGTGTTTATCTCAAAACACGCCGACGTGTAGATGGAATAAATCAGTAATAGTGCGTCGATTGGTTCGAGGAATCAAATCCGACCAGGCATAGTGGGTGATGGAGAGAGAAGATATGTTTCAAGGTTTTATTTATGGCACATTCGCTGGATGTAAAACGTAAGTAAACGTTAAATTATTATTTTTTTGTTTTTAACTTCTTTTTTTTTGGTCGTTCTTCCCATTTTACAAAAAACAGGTACATTTTGCATGAAATACTCATACAAGAACAATACATTGCATATTACATATGAAACCTCGTGCGCACTCTCACTTCCATTATGTACTTAAACAAGTTAAAAAAAATAAAAGGAATAATTGAATAAACAAATACTTTAAAAAAATTTTAAAAATGAGTAATTTAGATTTTATATAGGTTTAAAGAAGAACAGTGGAATAAATAAAGTTAATTTCATTTTAAAGAAGATTTTTAAAAATGGATTTAGAGCTAATCAAACTCCTATTTAGTTCATAGTATTTTACATATAAAAATCTTACACTTGCTCACACTTTCACATGTACACTTGAACTACTGTTTAGACACTCCGAAATGGGTCAAAGCATTTAAAAAGAAACATGAAGAAGAGAAGAAGCCTGGAATCTGCACCTATATGCCGACATATACATACACGCACATACATACATTCGTTCCGTTTTTTGATCCTTGAGTTGTATTTCTTTTTCAATTAACTAAAACCAGTACATTTTATAATACATATAACCACTCACGCGTACTCGCACTCACTGGAACACTTAAAAGAAAGTTTTCATATAAACTCGTTCACACACACATTGGAAATTGCACCCATAAAGCTAAACATGGCTATAATTATTTAACATATGTTCAGTCAGTTCTGGGTTGAAATTAGTTTCCTGCCCGCCCCTGATAAAGACTGTAATCTTGGTAGTATATACAATGGTGATAAATTATATCCCTCTTGATGTGATTAGACTGATTGTAGTACATGCGCCCACACAGAGCAGATGATAAATAGGTTAGCTCTGCATTGTCCCTGTGTATAAAGTCTATAGTGAGTGGTATGAAAGGTACAGTCACTCACCCTGTACTGTCAAGCATAGATCAACGAATCAGACTAGTGTTCATTTCCAATTGACAGCACATGATTTATTCACACAGCAACATCAATCCGATACGATACACTACACAGGTACAACAGGATACACAAAAATCAATAATAAGCAATTGCGCAGAATGTTACAGCTGTTCAGTATGATGTAAACCCTGTTTACATCGCAGTTCTAATGTTACATCAGTAAATTCACCAGAACGACTGCTGACACTGCAGTTACAAAACGCCACCCAGGCTTAAATCTATATATACTCAAAAGACTGTCCGCTCTGTAGTCTATAAGTAATCTGGCCTACACAACTCCTGGCCTTATAATCTCTTCAATAACTCTGATATCTGTTCATGGATCCTTAAATCTATATATATACTCAAAAGACTGTCCTCTCTGTAGTCTATAAGTAATCTGGCCTACACAACTCCTGGCCTTATAATCTTTTCGATAACTCTCCCTTCATAAGGAACAATGGCCCAACTATCTCCTAGCGCCGTTCCTGCACAATAGAAATCTATCAGGGAGGTAAATATGATCCCAAAACATCGGCCTGTATACACCAAGGCCTCAGAACATGTCCTTAACATAAAGTACACCTTATCTTCTCTTATCTCATCTTATCTCATCTTATCTGCAGATTTATCACATCTTATCTGCAGATAAACACACCTAAATAGGCAAGTACTAGTACACCTCGAAAAATGGCCAAATATCGTTCCCGAACACTACCCTGGGAACACACACAAGATACTGGGCTGACTCCAGTCAACCGCCCAACTTAGACTGTCACGGGATGACACATCTCCCGCACAAACAGACACCGGACTCGGCTGTTCACGGACTCCCCGTGAGCTATTCACAGCCGGCCGAAACCAGTACAGAATAACTACATGACCAGCGCTCACACGCTTTCTGTACACTCTGTTTTCTAACATATAAATGTTTTAAACAACTCACAATTAAACCAGCTAACAAGTGCGACAACCCTGAATTCACACTGTATAATCAGTATAGTACGTATCACTCCCCTTTGACCTTAACAGCCCCCGACCCTCAACCCCACCCCTCTAATCCCTTCAAACTTTGATACATTGTGTCTTTTTGTAGGTATCATTGTGAGAATAAGTGGGCGTTGTATTGTTTCCCTTCAAACACCGCGCAGTTCCTACATATCCAGACTAAATATTTAAATTCCACTAGCAGGGTCACAAGTTTCAGTTCTACTTGTTGTGTACACTTTGGTAAGGAATTCAGCATGATAGCTCTATACATGTCAATACTGCGTGTAATGTAAGCCGTCAATTCCTTTTTCAAAATTTCTATTGTAGGAGTAATTGTACTACAGTAAAAAAAAACAAATGATCTTCTGTCTCCTGTGTATTGGTGTTACATAATTTGCATTTTGGGAGGTTTTTCCACTGTGCAACAAGTCTTTGCCTAATGGGTGTCATGCTATATAATAATCTAAAGATGACTTCCTTTGCTGGGGGAGCAAGTGGTAACTCGTGTAGGCTCCTAAAAATAGGTTGGTAATCAGTTATGAAATAATTGTACCCACGTTTTATCCTTTTTCACAAATGAGGGTTCTTGTGCACTAACGAGATTCATGTAAATGGAACGTGTTTTGTTGTAATAAAGGTGTGTTTCCTTGTATGCATTGTTTGTAGAACCGTAGTAAAGTGCCAAAATGATGAGATTGATTATTTTTGTAACTTCTTCTTCTTCCTCGTTTGTCCTGAAAAGGACGTTGGTTGCGTTGTGCCTGTTTACGCCGGAGCTGTGATATCTGCACCTTTCGGTCGACACATCCGACTTCAGCACGGCATTTTTTTAGGACCGGGTTTGCCTTACCTCTGCGATCCCTACTCGCTCAGCCAGACTGCAGTGATGCAGACTGTTTCCAGGACCACCACGTGGAGGTGGAGTAGGGTCTTGGTCAGCTCTGGTTCGCTGACCCTGATTCAAGCAGTCAAGCTATGGGTCGCTGACTGCATTCTCTATTGCTGCATCTTTGGGTCCCATTTTTGTAACGACACACGTTAGATAATCTCAGACCAATATAATAATGAGCCAGGGGGTATTGTTCATGATTTTTAACGATTTCTCCTATGTACTTGATTCTTAAAGCTTTTATTTTAGTTGCTATATCTTGTAAATGTACTCCCCCTCTATCTTTGGGTTGTATTAACGTTTTATGTAATGTAAAGTGTTGCGAAATAAGAATGTTCTTGTGAGTTTGTTTATTCGTGTAATAATTTCTTGAGGAATGATTTGAATATTTGCTATGTAAATCAATTTAGGTAAAATAAAGATGTTGATTAAAACCGATCCTCCGAAAATTTTAGTAGTTTTGTATTAATATCTTTCTAGTTTTTTTTTTTTTATTTTCTCTAACAAGTTTTCCCCATACCTCTGTGTTTGTGTGGCAGTGTATATAATATCGTAAATTTTTATTTCAGTTGGAGCAACTTTTTTTTTTTTTTTAATTTTTTTATGCCCCTTCTGGGGTTCAAATTGAGGTCTAATGACTTTATTGAGTGTAATGTGTTAACTGTGTGTGACCCCGGCCCTGGCTAAGACACTTTGATCTTAACCAAAAGGCCGAGAAGCGATAACTTTTTTTTTTTTAAGTGAAGTTTATTTGCTTTTCAATTTCATTTTACAAAACTTTGCATTTTACAACAAGGAATATAAGAAAAATACAATTTATGTAATGACTCACGTGCATTCACCCCTATCTTTTGTACACATACATACACGAAACAGGTCAAATCACAATTTAAATTTAGTAATACCTTATTGATAAGCACAGATTTTCCCTTATTTTGACACTGTTGGGCATGTACCTCGTATATTACCAAAAAAGTGAGGAAAAGAAAAAGAAAACAAAAATGGGGGGGGGGGGAGATTGAATGGACATTGTTGGTACATGTGTCATACAAACATTTCTTTGTTTCCCTAGGCGAAAACACAAAACACACTAGGCTTATTAAATTTGTTTACATTTTTCAAGTCTCTTTTCCCATCATTTTTCTCTTTTTCCAATTTTTACTGATCTTTATTCATTCTGCATTTCTCAAAGAGTCTCGAATAAAGCTTCAAATGTTGTAAACTTCAGTGGACAGCCTGGCTGACAGTACAAAGGCCACTGGAAATTTTGTCTGGGCGAGATACTTTTTTTTTTTTTAATTAATGTGTTTGCTACTTCATTTTGTAGCACGCCCCTTTCAACCATCTACCATGTACATGGATTTGTTGGTTATATCAGGACGTGTTTCTTTTATTGTAATATGTTTTTGTTTGTATTTGTTTTATATTATATTATCTCTAGTCGGTATTTTTCCTTTTGTAGTTATAGTTCAACATGGTTTTTAAAAAAAAGTTCCAATATATGCTATTTTCTAAGTTAGTATGTTTTTGATTTTTACTGAATGGTTTATTTGGTTAATCTGTGTGTTTCTGGGGCGAGTCATTCACCAGTTTGGACTACTGGTTCAATTCCTTATTTGATTTTTATATGTTAGCTTTAGTTTTTGTAATATAGTGTTTTATTAACTTTTGCATTTCTGAAGGGCTATTTGTGCCTATGAGATTTTCTACACTCATTTCTACCTTGTGGTTACTACAGTATGTCTTAATGTTTTGCCTCTGTTGGTCATATTTTTTGCAGTCCACTAGAAAGTGCCTAATTGTGTTTGGTTCTTGACACTCTTCACATGTGGGTTCCTCAATCATGAAATATCCAGTTCCCAGCTTGAGTCTCAGCAATTTTTTATTAATTGGTATTTTTAGTTCATCTTTTATTTGACATTTTTTGCTTGGTTTTTTTTTTTTTTAAGGATTTTATATGAGTGTCTTGCTTTTTTACTTAGGTCCCATGCTGTTATCCATTCTTTAGTTATTTTTTGAGCAATTAAGCTCTTAATTTCAAACTTCCCTAAGCCTACTTCAATTTGGTTATGGCTAGTTCTCCCCCCTTTTGCTTCTTTGTCTGCTAGCTCATTTCCTGCTATCCCCACATGTGATGGTATCCATGTTAGTGTTGCACTGCATCCTATATTTTGTAGATATGTATTAACCTGTAGTATTTCCTCTATAATGTCTGGCCTGCTGCCTTCTGTTCTGTTTCTGATTGCTAGTACTGATGATAGGGAATCTGTGAGAATGGTTACTTTTTTTTGGTGGATTTTCTGCAGCTATTTCTAAAGCTTTTAGGATTGCCACTAATTCTGCTGTAAAGATAGATGTATTACTTGTTACTTTGTATCTTTTATAAATTTTTAATTTTGGTATTGCTATTCCTGCTCCTAATTGTCCTTCTTCATCTTTGGACCCATCTGTATATATAGTTAGGCTATTATTTGTATACCGTTCTATGTGCTCTAGTGTTTTACTTTTTGCTGAGATTATGTCGTTAGATTTATTTATGATCTTTGATAAGTGGGAGTCAGTTTCTGGCACTTTTAATTCCCATGGTGGGATCTTTGCTTTATGCAGAGCACTACTGTTTATCGCATTAAACAGGTCTGGGTATTGATCCACTTCATCCATTGTTTTCCACCCTGACGGGTATCTATTATGGTTTAATGGAATGTGGCCTATGTACTGGTTACCCCTATCAAAGGTTTTATGTGCCGGGTGAGTTGGATCTTTTGCCACTCTTGCCCAGTAGCTGAATCTCAGTTCTTTTCTCCTTAGCTCCAGGGGTATAATGCCTAGCGCTACTTCTAGTGCTTCTGCTGATGTTCCCTTTGAGGCACCTGCTATTATTGACAGTGCCTGGTTTTGGACTGTGTCTAGTTTCTTCTTATTGCTTGGGGCGGCTGATGCATAGACAACACTGGCATAGTCAAGTTTGCCTCTAATAAATGATTTATAGAATGTTAACATTGTCTTATTGCAGGCGCCCCAACCACTTCCTTTCATATATCTTAGCATATTAATAAGTCCTCTACTGCTTTGCACTAAAAGGTCTATGTGTTTGTTCCAGTTTAGTTGCTGGTCTAGTACCATGCCAAGAAAATCTAGTTGATTTTGCTGTGCATACTTTTTGCTTATTAATGCTTATGTCAATTATATTGTTTTTTAATTACACGCCCTCTACTGAAAATCATTCCTATGGTTTTTTTAACGTTTAGATTAAATCCCCACTTGTTCATCCAGTCAGATACTTTATCTATTTGTTTTTGTACTGTTTTATAGAGGAATGGGAGATTTCTTCCCGTTCTCCATATCGCAGCATCATCTGCAAACTGAGATAGGTTGTTTTTTAAGTCCTTAAACTCGTCGCCTAGGTCGTTGACCATAATCGTAAAAATTGATGGTGATATTACTGATCCCTGGGGAATTCCATTCTGTTGGTCATATACCTCAGATCTATCATTGTATATTTGTACCATGCAGCATCTATCATGCAGGAAGTCATCTAGGTAATTGTAGGTTCTGCCTACTATACCTAGTTTCCTGATTTTCTGTACTGCACCCTCCCTCCCACACTCATCATATGCTCTTGCTACATCAAGGAATATAACTACTGTCTTTTTCATTCCTTTTGAAGCCTGTTTTAACATCATGTTCCAGCCTCAGCAGTTGCTCTATTGTACTATGTTGGCTTCTAAAGCCTGCCTGGGTTGGACTGTACAAATTATGCTTTTCGAGATGAAATTTTAGTCTGCTGTTGACTATTGTTTCTAGAATTTTTCCTAGATGTGATGTTAACGATATTGGCCTGTATGAGCTGACATCATGTGCTTCCTTATCTGGCTTTAGTATGGGGATGACTACTGCTGTCTTCCATGAACATGGTATTTTTCCCGTGTGCCAGATTTTGTTGTAGAGGGATGCAATCACTCTTAGAGTTGTATTTGGTACCTTTTTGAGGATTTCATAGCTCAGAATGTCTTCCCCAGAGGTAGTATTGGTTTTTTCTGCTAAAGCTCTTTCTATTTCATCTACTGTAATATCTGCATTTAAATACTTAGCATCCTGTGTGGTTTCCATATTTTCTTCTTTTAATTTTTCTAGCAGTGTTTTTCGTCTATTTATTTCTGCCTTATCTAGACTGTCTATTGAACTAACCTGATAAAAGTATTTAGCTAGTATGTTGGCTTTTTCTCTATCTGTTTCGGCTCTCTCTGGTATTTTAATTGTTGGGATTTTAAATTTTTTGCTGTTTCCTCCTTTAATTGCTTTTAGTTTTCTCCAAACTGTAGTTATTTGGGACCTATGGTTTAATGTTTGACAAAATTTTCTCCAACAACGAGAAACCCCCGTTGAAGATATAGTGGCCCATTGTGTGCTGCGTTACGCTTTACTGCTTGGCAAGTTTCAACTACCAAGTTGAGCACACAGCCTTGGGCAGTCATAAAAGCGGCTAGGCACACCGGTACTTCATAAAGATACAAGGGGTAGTTGTAATCATGTTCCCTAACGCATATCCATTTTGAAATTCTAAAACATGTTCATTTTACACCATACAATAAAATACATTCATAAAGTGTATGTACAAGGTGGGGCAAGTAAATACCAAAGTTGGACATTTCTGTACATTCATGTATATACAGATTTTTTTATTTTTTTTTTCCAACAATGATTTTATTGCAATTTAAAGGAAAAACACTTCCTAAAATATATGATTTAAGCCATTTGCAATATTATTACATAGGTAAAACTGCACCCACACCAACACACACGCACTTATACTCAAGGAGGTTGAAAGGGGATGTTTGCATTCTGAAGTGACCAGCGTACAATCCTGCTGCAGGAAACAAAGAAACTTGAAGGTGTCCCCTGTGCGTGATATTGGGAGCCCACCCCCCCCCCCACCCCCCCCCCCCCCCCCCCCCCCCCCCCCCCCCCCCCCCACCCCCCCCCCCCCCCCCGCCCCCCCCCCCCCCCCCCCCCCCCCCCCCCCCCCCCCCCCCCCCCCCCCCCCCCCCCCCCCCCCCCCCCTCCCCCCCCCCCCACACCACCCCCCCCCCCCCCCCCCCGGTTGAAGGAGCGTGGCCATTGTGTGCTGCGTAACGCTTTTCTCTTTGGTTGGGTAAGTTCCAACTAACAATGTGCTAGTTGAGCTCACTCAGCCTAGAGCAGCCTTAAAGGCGGCTAGACACGCCCGCTCGACGAGAAAGATCCAGTTAGGAAGGATACAATTTTAATCCGTCCAATACCACAGTGATCCAATGGGCTGCGTATCGGATATTAAGCTGATAAAAAAAAACATACTTTCTTCCAGATGGCACAATTAAAGAGGAAGAAATACTAGCCATAAGCAACAGACTAGGCCCCAAAACAGTCATAGTAGGCGATTTTAATTCCCATCATTATACTTGGGGTGGACAACATGCAGACAATGCAGGAAAGTGCCTACTTGACTTCATAGAAAATAACGATCTGCTAATACTAAATGATGGATCTGCAACTAGAATTAATCCACAAGCTAACAGGGCAGACTCAGCAATAGACATAAATATAGCAACTAACAAACCTAGCGAATGTAAATTGGGAAGTGTTGCAAGAGACAAACTCAGATCATCTGCCCATTGTAATAACCATGCATGAAAAAGTCATTCCAAACCCAGAACCAGAAAAACCGACTTTCAACTATAAGAAAGCAAACTGGGAAGCCTTCCAATCATACCTGGAGGTGATGGAATATAAAGACATGGAAACAGATGATACTGACTTGTGGGCAGAAACACTGACCAATGAAATTCTTAAAATAGCAATAAAATATATACCAAATAAAAATATGCCACAGCACCTAAAACCAATAAATAACATGAACAAGAAAAAACAAAACTCAGTGGAATAAAGAACCAGTTGCCTGGTGGAATAAAAGCTGTGCAGAAATTCATGAGAGAAGAAAAAGGGCCTTACAAAAATATAGAAATAACAGAACAGAAGAAAACTATGATGAGTATAAACATATTAGGAATGAATCTAACAGAATAATATTTAAAGCCAAAGAAACTAACTGGAAGGAGTTTTGTCAGTCACTTAAACCTAGCACCTAAATTAAAGAAGTATGGGAAAAGCTTAAGGCAATCAAAGGGAACAATAAGAAAACAATAATGCCAACAATCAAACTACCAAAGAGAGCAGAAACAGATAAAGAAAAAGCTAATGCCCTAGCTGAGTATTTCTATAAAGTCAGTGCAAAAAGTAGTGTTGGACAGGAAGAAAATGACAGAAGAGAAAGACTTAGGATACAGTTTTCAAAAGAACTACCAGATCAGATAGATGAAACAAACTATTTAGATGCTGATATAACAGAGGAAGAAGTAACTAGTGCAATAAATGAGAAATCTAACACTGCCTCAGGGCATGATATACTTAGTTATGAAATCCTTAAGAAAGTACCCAAAAAAACTATAAACAAAATAACTTCCCTCTATAACAAAGTCTGGAGCTTAGGAAAGATACCAAAAGGATGGAAAGTAGCTATGATAGTACCCATCCTTAAACCAAATAAGGAAGCCCATGATGTAAGTTCATATAGGCCTATCTCTTTAACATCACAACTAGGTAAAATACTGGAAACTGTTGTGAATAAAAGAGTTAAATTCTACCTAGAAAAAAACCAGTTATATAGCCCAAACCAGTCAGGGTTTAGAGCAGACAGAAGTACAGTAGACCAGCTTGTAAGATTAGAACATGATGTAAAGCTAGGGTTCAAGAGGAAAGAGAAAACAGTGGCTGTCTTTCTAGATGTAGCTAGAGCATATGATGAATGCTGGCGAGATGGAGCTCTTTACAAAATGAAAAAGATTGGCATTACTGGTAAAACCTATAGGTATCTAGAAAACGTTTTACAGGACAGGTATTTTGCTGTACAGGTGAATAACGATAGGTCAGAAATATATGAACAACAGAATGGGATTCCTCAGGGATCAGTGATTTCTCCTTCAATTTTCACTATAGCTGTAAATGATTTAGCAGATGAATTTAATGACATAAAGAACGCAGTATCACAATTTGCAGATGACTGTGCCATTTGGCGATCTGGAAAAAACTTGGACCATGTTTACCAAAAACTTCAAAATCAAATAGACAAAGTTTCAGAGTGGATGAAAAGTTGGGGCTTCCAAATTAATGTAAACAAAACAGTAGGTATGATTTTCAGCAAAGGAAATTTAAAAAAAAACAAACAAAATCAATATAACCATTAAAGGACAGAAAATATGTACCTCCTCAACAACAAGATTTCTGGGCATAACTTTAGATAAACAACTAAATTATAATAAACATATAGACAATTTAGTAGAAAGCTGTAGGGGACCCGTAAATATACTAAGGATTGTAAAAGGTAATGGATGGGGGGCCAGCAATAAAATAATGCTTATGTTCTGAAGACTTTCATCAGGGGGAAACTGGATTATGCCAGCATAGTCTATGACTCAGCTGCAGCTTCTAACAAAGCAAAACTGGACAGCATTCAAAATGCAGCCATGAGAACCATTACAGGTGCATTTATATCGACACCAGTAGAAGCTCTAGAAGTAGCTCTTGGCATACCTCACCTTGGTCTAAGACGGAAAGAACTAAGATTAAATTATTGGAGTAAAGTAGCACAAGAAGTGACCCACCCAGCACATAAAGCATTTGTCAAAAACCAACCAAGTGTATGGGACGTCCCCTTAAATAAAGATAGATATCCAACAGGGTGGAGAACTATAGAAGACCTAACGCAGTTCAAAGAACTATCAAACACAATAGAAAATAGTAATAAATACAGAAGCAAAATACCACCCTGGGAACTAAAAACACCAATCATAGACTACTCACTTACTGAAAAGATCAAACAAAACATAGAAGATAAGGAAGCCAAAATTATAAGTAGAAAGTTCATAGATCAACTAACTAAACAAAGTCTGGCCGTCTACACTGATGGATCCAAGGGTGATAGTGGGCAACTAGGTGCCGGAGTTGTAATACCACAATGGGGAATAAAAAAGAGCTACAGTGTAACTGAAGGGGCTTCGATTTTTACCGCAGAGATGGTAGCAATTCTTAAAAGTTTAGAAATAATCGAAGATAACCCACCAGAAGCTGTTACGATATTTACAGACTCACTATCATCACTACAAGCACTAGAACACCCAGGTAAATGTAGCCGGCCAGACATAAAGGAAGAAATTCTAGCAATTAATACATCACTAGGGAACAGAGGATGTAGTGTGAGGCTAGTGTGGGTTCCAGCACACATAGATATTGCTGGTAACGAGTTGGCAGACCAGAATACCAAGAATGGAAGAACAAGTAAAAACAATATAAGAGCAGGACTGGGAAGGTCGGAGATCAAGAGCCAAGTGAAGATAACTATAAACGATAAATGGAAGACAACATGGAAGAAAAGTAGAAAAGGCAGACACGCGTTCAAACTGCTGAAAGAACCAACTAGGACATACCAGGTCAGAGATGAATTAAAGATACCATCGAACAAAAAACTGTGGCGTCTCCGTCTCGGTGCAGCATACTTTATGATAGGAGAACCCCACTGCCAAGAATGTCAGGAAGAGAATGACATAGACCACTACCTGATCCACTGTAAAAAGTATGAACAACAAAGGCTTGAATTTAAAATTTACTATAGAAATCACAATATAGACCTAACAGGTGATAAGGTTTTAAGTATAGATGCCCCAAGAGATGCCCAATCAATACTTAAAAGATATATACATAAAAACAAAGGAAAACATATAAGGTTAGCACTTCAGGAAAAACATCCAACTAAATAGAAATTAAGCAGCAAGAACTAACAAAGCATTAACAAAAAACTAACTACTCATAGGACAAGGAAAGACAACGAGGTATTAAAAAAAGGGTAACAACTCAAAAAGAACTAATACAAATTAAAACCAAGAGTAAAGGACAATAGTTATCTATAAACAATAAAAAAGAGGAAATAAAATGGACAAATACTAATATAAATAAAAATCAGCAACTGCAAAAGACAATAGTTATTTAAATTGAATACAAAATTAGTAAATAAAATGACACTAAATATACCAATTATAACCAACTTTCAGGTTGAACAGGGTAGACCAAGATGGAAAGAGAAGAGGCAATAATGGTCAGATGTTAAGTGCCCGCTCTCTACCCATCAACTCATCAAAACAACAACAACAACATACTTTCTTCCACACTGTTCTTTCTTCGTATAAAGCTTCTAGGACATTAACATTTCCAAGGTGTATATACATATAACACTTACACATACATACTACGTACAGTAAAATGCTGGTGAAATTGACAGTGCTTTTTGTAGGAAAACATTTAAAATTATTTGCGAATTAAAATGGCGGTACTTGAACACTGATAGATTTCTAAACGTCCAAATGAAATATTTGTACTGAGATAATAACATGAGAAGTTTTGTATGTGTGTCTGATGCTGTTCTTGGGATCGTGTTTTAAAAAAATAGCTCTGTATATGTCTACGGGTTGCTTCGTGTGTGAGGCAATCATATCTTGTAATGCTTTCCTCATGTGTATGACTGTATTGCACATGTAGTAAATATGATCCTCAGTTTCTTGTATGTTTGTTTTACACAGCTGGCATTGTGAAATCTGCTTGAATCTGTGAGCTTGTCGTTCTGTTGTGGGTGTCATGTTGTATATAAGTCTAAAGGTCACCTCTCTTGCCTTGGCAGTGATGTGAGGGTTGTGTAAGTTGGTGAAAGTGTCAGTGTAATTTGTCTTGACGTATTTCTGTCCTCTATTAATTCTGAGATGTAGCGGGGGTGCTTGTAGTTTAACTAAGTGTTTGTAGATTGCATTTGTTTTTTGATGAATTGAGTTTTCATGTCCGTGAATGGCTTGTATGCATGACTTGTAAAATGATGGTAGTGGGCCGAAATGGTGCGGCATTGAGTTGTTTAGTGGTCTCAGTTTGGTGAGTCTGAGCCCCATGTAATAGTGTGCTAGCGCGTGTTGCTCTGGATGTTTGATGATGCTCCCTACGTGTTTAATTCTAAGTGCTTGGATCTTTGTCTGTATTTCCTGGAGTGCAATCCCTCCCTGTTTGTTTTCTTGTATGAGTGTCTTATGTTTTATGCTGTAGATTGTGTGACTAAAAATAAATCTCTTGATCTGTTTGTTTATGTCTGTAATGGTCTGTTTCAGGGGGTCAAAAACTGTGGCTACGTATAATAATTTGGGAATGACATAAGTGTTTACAATCGTGCTTCGTTTAAAAATCGTTCTGGTTTTGAATTTGTATCTATGTAGCATGTCTGTCATTTGTGATGTTAGGTTCTGCCATGTGTCTTTGTGTGTGCGGCTTGGGTGTGAAGGAAAAGTTATTCCGTAGATTTTGATGTTGTTTGTTGGTATAAGCCCAAATGGAAAGTCTGTTTTGTTTTTCCATTTGCCAAGGCCCATTATAGTTGATTTCTGTACGTTGACTTTAGCTCCGCTACCTTTACTAAAGTCTGTGAATGTGTTTAGAATGTTTGCAATAGACTTGTCGTTTGGTGGGAAAAAGGTGGTGTCGTCTGCATAAGCAATAAACTTTTGCTCGCCTTTCCCTGGTATAAATGTGCCCTTAATAGAGCTGTCCTTACTAATTTTTTCCAGCATGGGTTCTAGTGCTAGAACGTAGAGTAGGGGCGAGAGAGGACACCCTTGCCTGACGGATCGCGTTAGCCTGAAAGTGTTGGTAAAAGTGTGATTCACCAAAACCTTGCTTTCGGGCTTCATATAAAGGATTTCAATCCATTTCCTAAAGTGTCCACCTATGTTGCAATGTAGTAGTGTTTTGTGAAGGTATGAGTGTGATATTCGATCAAAAGCTTTCTCTTGATCGAGAGATAGGATTGACAACTGACAATCCTTCTCGTGTGTGTAGGTGATTATGTCTCTGATGAAATGTGTGTGCTGGTGAATGTTTCTGTTTTGAACGCTACACTGCTGGTCTTCGTGTATGAGGGTGGTCATGAAAGGTTTTAGCTTGTTTGTTAGCGTTTTTGTTAAAATTTTGTAGTCTACGTTTAGGAGAGATATAGGTCTGTAGTTTTTAACACATTAACTACCGAATTGAAAAACACACTGTGGCCGAATTAAATATTTTCCCATTTTCATCCTGTAGGTGTTTGCACAATGTAAGCTGTAGTTTTTGTAATTGTTTATAGATTTTTATGAATTACACGTCATTTGAAAGATAAATGAATGTACTATTACAGTAAGCACCGATTGTAACTCTAATAGAGGTTGTTGCTATTTAACGGCCCACCGATGGTCGAGGACTTGCAATATTTTTACAATTATAACTGCTTGCGCCCCATCTCTATCAAAATCACAGTTTCAATCAATGTGCACACCGTTTTCACTCTTGTCCTCGTCGCTAGATCTATCAGTCAATTGTTGAAACACGTTTCAATCCTATTCAGCCGTTAGACAAGATGTACACGCATTTTTTGTAGTCCTATCACTAGTTGCCACGGTTAGAGTTTTGCATGATTTGGTAACTAACCCAAAACGCTGAAAAATAAGAACATAATATCAATTTTCCAGTGTTCTACAACAACCATGCTTTGGGAATTTGTTTTCCGGTGGCAACTTAAAATATCGAACCAGATCATAAAGTTTTTCAGTACATTTTTCATTCGTTTTATTACTAAAATTAGATTGGCGCTCTGAGCGGCTTGCGGTCCAAATGTGTTTATTTTGTGAGCCCCTGACAGCGGCTTGCGGTAGTTAATGTGTTTTAAGGAGTATTTTGTCTGAGTTGTCTTTAGGTATGAGAGTGATGTATGACATGTTCAAGCTTGGTGGGAGTTCTTTGTTCTCGAAAGCTTCTGTGTACATTTTTAATAGAAGTGGGCCTAAGATGGGAAAAAAATGTTGATAAAATTCTGCTGTGAGTCCGTCCGGCCCTGGTGATTTGTCTTTTTGCATAGTGTTTACTGCGAGTGTTATGTCTGTAAGTGTCAGCTCGGCATCTAGACCTTGCTTGTCGTCATCTGATAGTTTCTTTGTAAAGTGCATAAATGTGTCCTGTATGCGTGACTGGACGTTTTCTTCTGTGTACAGGTTTCTGTAATAATCTTCAAAAGCCTGTACTATGTTTTGTGTTTCCGTCTGTGTGGTTCCGTCCAAATCTATTATTTGCCCTATCTGTTTGCAGCGTTGTATGTTTTGTTCTATTGCCATGTATTGTTTACTGGGCGTTTCTTGTGTGATTGTGTTCAGTTTCGTCCGTAGTAGGGCGCCTTGAAACCTATGGTGCTGGTATTGTTCTAGATGGTCTTGTAATGTGAGGATGATGGGTGAATTTCTGTCTGTTTGTCTTGTAAGCTGTATTGCATCTTCTACTAGTTTCTCTTGCTTTATCCTGTCCTTGTGAATCCTAGCTGACATTAACTGCGTTCGCTCATGTATTGTATTTTTTAGTATTTCCCAGTGGTGTTGTATGTTTTCTGTTGGCACATCAGTTGTGTATGTAAGGATGAGACACGTTATATGTTCCGTGTATGTTTTGTTTTGGAGTAAAGTGTTGTTGAATTTCCAGTGTGGAGAGCGTTTGAAAAGCGTGCTTGCCTGAGTAGAACTAATGGCAGTGAGTATTGCTTTGTGGTCTGTAAACTTTAGAGTTTCTGGTAAGTGACTGGCCTGAATTATGTGGTGTGTTGATGGTATATAGATTCTGTCTAATCTTGAGGCTCTGTTGTGTATTTTGTTTGTGTTTGCGTGTGTGGTGTCCGTGCCTTGGGGATGTGCGTGTCTGTATGCGTCTGTTAGGCTGTGGGTGTCTATTATGGTTTGTAAGATGTCTAGTTGGTGCGTGTCTTCTCTATTGGTTCTCCTTATCTGTGCTCTTCTAACTAATATAATGTTGTGTCCCCTGTATAAGTGTGTGAGTAAGTTATCTAGGCTATCGTAAAATTGCGGCTGATGACTGTAGTTTGCTGGGGCGTGTATGTTAACTATCGTGTATGTGTGTTTCTTGTTTCCTACGTGAACTATGGCTATGTTACCCTCGGTGTCCCTGTTTTTCCTAAGTATTTCCCACTTGTCCGATGTTTGTAGTATAGCTGTTCCTGAACCAGTGTTGTGAATGGCTAAGCTAAAACAAGAATGACTTAGTCCTAACTGGGTTGTGATCTGTGATGCGTGTTCGTCTGTGTGTATGTTGGTTTCTTGTAGAAGTATAAAATCTGGTTTGTGTTTATGTATGAGTGGTATGATGTGTTGTAGTTTGGCGCGGGCGCCACTTATATTTATACTTAACAATACAATATCCGACGCCATTTTTAAAAAAGACTAGACATACGTACATTGAGGTAGCATTATAAGTATAAAAGCATTACAGTTTAAAAACATACCGGTTGTGGAATCATAATTTACATGTTTAGGGTGTTTTCTTGTTATCGTCCTCCTGTGCATTCACTAGGTCGATTACAAGTTTGGCCGGTGAAAGGATCTGTGGTGAGTTTACTGATAGAAAGGTGTTTCTGATAATGTCCTTTGTCGTGTGTGTCCAGGTGGACGGTGGTGTTGTATTTTTGGTTAATGTTGTTGCTGGATTCTGACTGGGTGTCGCTCTTGTTGGTATCTCTGTGGTTGTTGGTTTTTTGTCTCCTGGCTTGTGGTTTCTTCATCTTCATCTGTGTTAGGGCTACTGGGCGCAGAGTGCCACCTTTGTCTCTTCTTGTCCCTGTGAGTAGTGACAAGCGTGAAGTCATCCTCTGCTTGTCGGCACCTTGACGCTTGAGCCTTCTTGCTTTGCTCCGGCACTGCTGCAGCTTTTCGTGGTAGTTGTGGCCACGGTGTGGTTCTTACTGCTGCCTCTTTTGCTGGGGGCCTTGGCTGTTGAAGGTTTGCGGGAGTCTTGACTGCTTTCTGCGAGCACCGGTTGGCCCAATGGGTGTCCGCGCCACAGTGAGGACACACCGTTCGTCGCCCCTGGATTGAAATCAGCAGTTTTTGTACTTCAAGGCCGTCCCCTTCTACTTTAAGGTTCACGTAGTGAGGTATGTCCCCAGATGGACGGTACAACACGCCCCACTTGTCAGAAGCGTTTCTTATCTTGTAAACCTCGGCCTCTGGATCCGAAGTAATGCTGGCTGCCATGCGTTTTACGGCATCCACTTTCATAGTGGGTGGCACCCAATTAAAAGTTAATTTGGACCGCTCTTTCTCAAGATGCTCGCAAGTGATTGTGAGCTCCGGGTTGGAGAGCTGCACTTTCTTGCCGTGCAGCCTCTGGTAGCATAGTCCGTGGGCTTGCGTGGAGAGGGTCAGGTACCACCTGATCGGGTTCTCAAACCGATACAAGGAATCAATCCCGTTGGTCGGGACTCCTCCCGGGCCGATAAGCACTCTTGTCATGAAGGCCGGCAAGCTCTTGCTGCTGCCTGAGGGGCCAGAAACCGTGAGAACCACGGTTCCTGGTTTATGGAAGCTCCCTCCTTCCATGGAGTCCGAAGTAGTGAGGTATGTGGTGGTGATTTTGCTTGCCAAAAGGCCGAGAAGCGATAACTTTTTTTTTTTTTAATTTAAATTTTTTTTTTAAAATTCCCCTTATGGGGTTCAAAATGAGGTCTGTAAGACTTTATTAGGTTTAATGTGTTAAGGTGTGTGATCCCGGCCCTGGCTAAGACCCGGCATACTCTAGAAATGATCCCTAGAAGTATGACACTTTGATCTTAGCCAAAAGGCCGAGAAGCGATAACTTATGTACGACGAAGAAAGAGTTTGTCTCATATTTGCTATCCATTAAAAGTTACAGATGAAAATATAGAAAATCCATTGAATACCCAGCCTGCTCTTGTAAAATGTATTCTTTAAAAAAATAATAATACGCCAATAAGATTATATACGTAAAATATGAAATATGTCTTACGAACTACATAAAAATTAAGTGCAAAAAAAAAAACAAAATTTAATTTAAATTATTCATAGATAAAGATAAGTAACAAACCACTTTTAAATGTATATTTTTGTTTTTGCATGATTCTTTCCCTTAACTATATAAACTCACCTTAGTAGACTCCCCTGAAAATTTCAAACCAGACTGATCTATCTATCTATCTATCTATCTATCTATCTATCTATCTATCTATCTATCTATCTATCTATCTATCTATCTATCTATCTATCTATCTATCTATCTATCTATCTATCTATCTATCTATCTATCTATCTATCTATCTATCTATCTATTGTATTCTGATTGGTTTCAAGGAGGATTTTATTTTAGTTTTTGTGTGGTTGTTTTTTACGTTCGTTTTTATTGTTTATGTTTTTTATTGTTTTTTAACGTACTTTATTTCTTAATTGTAATTTGATACTGTAAATGTATGTTGTTATATTACATTTATAATGTTCATTGCTTCTAAATTAAAATTTACAGCAGATGTAAGGATGTATGTATACAGAAGCCTTCCTCAACCTTTTTATCTTGAAGGAACCTTTGAAATAATTTGTAGGTGTCAGTTAACCCATTGAATATAAATTATTATATCTACAACTCACGGTACATTTGCGTGATCATTAAGTTGTTATTATAATAATCCAATAAAAATTGCTAATCCTTATTGAGTATAGAATGATTTCTTCTGTGGGTCGGTTTATCTTAGCCAACATATTAGCCTACTGTTTTTGTGTGGTTCTCACTTCCAACAAAAGATATCAACTCTTTTATAAGTCAGTAGTGTAGGCAGTGCCAGATTTACATATGTACTGAGCGTGCTGCAGCCCAGGGCCTCATAATCTAGGGGGGTAGAACACCAGACAACAGAAAAACAACAGACATGAGTGGCTTACCCAGGATTTGAACACTGGACCTTCCGTGCGACAACCCCGCCTAGCCATGCAAGCGAATCACACTATCCGCTCTGCCATCTACGCATCATCAAAAAAATGATGTTTCAATGGCAGGTCAATAGTGCGAACCACAATACACGACACCAGAAGTCCTCCATGGGCAGTTCAGCCTATTAATGACGCAATCACTTCTGTTGTATTTCTATCAAGCAGTATAGGCCGAATCCACAAGACCCTTAGGACCTTAATACTGTGTCCAGTAAATGATAGTAGACTAGAACAGTGAGAACAGGATAGTGGGTAGGTTTGGTATTGTACAAACATTTATTACAAATAAGGGAGGGAAACCTGAGGCCTGTAAACAGTAAATTAATATGAAATTAATATGAAACAAATATAAAGGTATGTTATCAGGCACTCGCAGGAAATAAATAGGTCCTAAGGGTCTTGTTGGATTCGGCCTATACTGCTTGATAGAAATACAACAGAAGTGATTGCGTCATTAATAGGCTGAACTGCCCATGGAGGACTTCTGGTGTCGTGTATTGTGGTTCGCACTATTGACCTGCCATTGAAACATCATTTTTTGATGATGCGTAGATGGCAGAGCGGATAGTGTGATTCGCTTGCATGGCTAGGCGGGGTTGTCGCACGGAAGGTCCAGTGTTCAAATCCTGGGTAAGCCACTCATGTCTGTTGTTTTTCTGTTGTCTGGTGTTCTACTTCTTTATTTCCTGCGAGTGCCTGATAACATACCTTTATATTTGTTTCATATTAATTTCATATTAATTTACTGTTTACAGGCCTCAGGTTTCCCTCCCTTATTTGTAATCTAGGGGGGCCTTTGCCTCCAGCCAAAAAAAAATAAAAAAATTCACCATTAATTTTATTCCATTTGTAATGATAAAAATCAGGGGCGTACCTAAGCACAAATCCAAAATTCAGGAATACATTGATGGAAGTGACCAAAGCACACATTCTTGATTCTACTATATAGGCATAGTTGCTAGTAACATTAAACACGTATGACTGGATAACAGTTACACAAATACGCACTTACTGTTTAGTAAAGTTTGTGGAGGCTTTAACCCTTTGCTTTTCAATTTAGCCAAAAGGAGAAATTGCAGCCATTTCTTGCCAGCTTCGCCAAAATGCGAATCTATTATAGACATAAGTTAAATTCCAAAATAAAAACATTATGAACATTAGTAGAGCCTAGAGTGATGTCCCGTGCATTTTGAAATCAAGTGAGGATTCTTTTATACCATTGTGAATCACAATAATATTTAATTTTGACTTTTAGTGTTAAAAATAATGAGAAAGCGATATGAAAGTGGTGCTAGTAAACGAAAGCGACAATTGGAACAGAAGGCAATACTGAAGCATTTACATCCAAGCACGTCATATGGCTTTGTACAGCAGGCAGAACCATCCTGCATAACCTCTCAGATACACAACATTTATGTTTACAAACGGAAGAAAATAAAATAGACTACACTGAGCTGTCTGGGCAGACTGATGAACAACCAGTTTATATACATAACACAGTCTCACTTCAAGGAGAACTGTTGTCAGTAACTACCACTGCAAATACGAAAACTTCTGGAGAAAGTGACAATGAAGTGAGAATACCTATAGCCAAAGAATTAACACAAGGCGCTGAAGGAACATCCCACGAGATAGTTACATTAAAAGAAGCAGTCCAAGCGCATTACGATCTTTAAGACTATGAACAAGCAAACAAGCTCAGTTAAAACCCTACAATTGCAGACACACAAATACCAACTGTTCATGCTACTAGCGGTTTCAGAGATAATAATGACGTAGCTTTGTGGACGACATTGAATAACGAGGAAAAATCATTCTAGATTGCAAAAGGCCCATAAGAATGTCAGCACTGGGATCAGCCTTTTATCAATTAGAAGCAAACATACAAAAACCAAGCCCGGTTCTGTTCAAAGAATGTATTCCATTACACTAAAGTAAATGGAGAAACCTGCCCTCGAGAAAGGTTAGTGTATTCTCCTACAAAAGGAAAAGTCTACTGTTTTGTGTGCAAACTTTTCTCTAACCAAATTACTCAACAACTGCATTTAGAGGATGATGATGAAACATTTGATTCTCCAAACAATGGTAACTTTTTTGGATTGCTTGAATTAATTGCCGAATTTGATCCCTTCCTGCATGCTCACATAAATCAGTATGGAAGTAAAGGCGGGGGTCCACCATCGTACTTATCCAAAACTATATGTGAAGAGATTATCCAGCAATACTTAGCGACATTAAACAAGCAGGTTATTTTAGTTTATCAGTTGATTCAACCCCTGATGTTTCCCGTGTTGATCAACTTACTGTTATTGTTAAATATGTTTCTCCTAGTGATGGATTACCAGTTGAACGCTTTCTGAGGTTTTTTTTTTTTTTAACTGAAAAATCACATCTGAGAGAATATGGCTGAGCGGATACGGAACTACTTCAGTGAACCTGAAATTAATTTCAGTAAATGTAGAGGTCGGAGCTATTATAGACCGAAAGGGAGGCATCAAAGAAGAGTTGGCCACTCGTAAAGCAGCAGCTGGGAGACTTTTTCGGGCCATAAATCGAGGATTCCTCAGCAAGAGAGAGGTTGAGAAGAAAACGAAGGTGGCTGTAAACCACTCCACCTATGTCCCAGTCTTGATATATGTGTGCGAGTCATAGGCAATGACTACAACCCACAAAAGCCAGATCCAAACCTCAGAAATGAGGTATCTGAGGAAGGTGGTTGAAGTAACAAGAAGAGACATGGTCGTAACCATACGGTACGTCAATGCCTAAAAACCCACCCCTTGCAGACCCAAGTAGAACAGTTCCAACTAAGATGGTGTGGCCATGTCTGCAGAAGGGGAGAAGACCGGCTACCACGACAAGCATGGGAAACAAAGAGCCAGGGATCTAGACCCCCAGGACGACCCAGAGTCCGCTGGGAGGACAACATTAGACAATCTTTGAAGGACCGAGGACTAGAATGGAACCAGGCCAGAAGGAAGACAGCCGATAGGATAGTCTGGAGCTCTCTCTTCCAAAGCTCTACACCTCACGGTAGAAGGGGAACGACTAAGTAAGTAAGTAAATGTAGAGATCAATCATATTATAATGCAGCTAATATGGCTGGAAAGTATAACGGAGTTCAACTACAAATTCTGGAAAGGAACAGGTTTGCAAAGTTTATTCCATTCGCTGGACATTCCCTAAATCTAGTTGGACGAACCACAGTTGACACGTGTCTGGATGCAGTGAATTTGTTTGGTACAATAAATGAGTTTTATTGTTTTTTCTCAGCTTCTACAAAAAGAGGGTCAGTGCTAACAAGTTTTTTGCCTCCTGAGTTAAGTTCCTAAGCATTTATCAGACACAAGATGGGAGGCTCCCGCCAAAGCTACTGCAGCGATTAATGAAAGTTATGCTAACATTGTTGAAGCCATCAGTCAAATTTACGGTGATGAGACACACACGAGACGACAGGCTGAAAATCGTCTACAAAAAATATAAGAATTTGAATTCATTTACATTTGGACACGTTTGCTAGACCAATTTCATTAGGTTAGCAAGGTCCTCCAAAGTTCACAAATTTCATCCTGCACATGTGCACAGATTTGCAGTTCACTATTGCAGTTCGTATCAAACACTCAGGCTAATTTGGACGAAATTGAACAGCAAGCAAAAATTACTCTATAGAGTATGTGAAAAAACAAAGCAATGATGGGGCAGCGCCCGAAGCTTTAGACAAACTTTCTCCAAGAGACGGTTTTAGAATAAATTCATGTATTTATGACATAGATGCTCTTGAAGCCAACCTAGACAGAAGAGCAACAGTGTGTAGGAGTGTAGCTGGCAATTTTTCATTTTTGGTGAACCTGCAAGCAACCAAGGAACAAATTCATAATGGTGTCGAGATGTTGATGCAAGAGTATCCAAAGAATGTTGACCTCAGTCTAATCGATGAACACTTGCACTTCCACCTGTACATCAAACAAGCTCACTCTGAAAAAGAAAATTTCTGCCACCAGGACATGTTTCAAATAATATTCCAAGAAAAAAATTCAGACAGCTTTTCCAAATGTGGAAACAATTTTCAGATTGTTCCTGTGTTTAATGGTTACTAATTGTAATGGTGAAAGATCATTTTCTAGACTAAAAAGGATTAAGAATGATCTGCGGTCAACAATGTCCCAAGATCGGTTGTCTGATCTTAGCATTCTCTGCATAGAAAATGATAAACTGCGACTTACTGATTTTAATGACATAATTGATAAATTTGCATCCAAAAATACTCGAAAGAAACTGTTTTTAGTGTGTATATAGTGTAATGTTTAAACATAGCTATGAATGTTGTGTGTGAACGTCTTCATTAGATCCATACTTTTGTAAACTTATTAAATTTATAAACAATCTTTGCATTAATGCTAAAATTTCTAATATATTCTACTTTCATTGTGTGGATAAATGTCACAGAATGTCTGAACATGCACTTTTGGGTTCTCTCTCACACCTTCAGATCTACGGCAGTATCATTTCTTTTTCTTCATTGACTCACCAATCGCTTTTATTTTGCATACATAATGCGTTTTAATTCTTGTTACTCTCTATGTAGGATCAGTAGAGTGAAGTCTCTAACACTCAACTCCCCTACGGAAGTATCTGCTATTGGACTACCTTTATCTTTTAACACGCAGACGTGTTTACGTTACGCCAGGTGAACTGTAGTATTATCGTAACAATACCCGGTCATTATCACCAGTCAGCGGTTATACGTTTATCGCTTTGAGTCGTCTACCCTATTTGATAGGAGACGATCCTCGTTAGACACAATATGGTCTCCTACGACGATGAATAGAGAAATCCAGTATTGTTTGTCTGAGCGGCCGGCGACCTCTTTTGTTTGAATCTCTGGAGAAGTCAAGAAAACAATGGTGATAATGAGATAATAGTTTCACTGGGCCATCCATGTGTGTGATTATAGCAGACAATCTGTCTGGCGAGTCAGTATTTGAAAGTAGCATCTGGCCATCAAAATAGTTTACAAATTTGTTTGTGAAAGTGCACAAGATGTCACCGGAAATATTACGTCTTATTATCAAGAGGTTTCGCTTTGGAATATTTTAAACACGCGGATGAGATTATGAATTAAAACACCCCAGGTTAAAAACAGAAAGGACAGGAAATTTAATAGTTAAAACAAATGTGTAATGCGGATTAAGAAATCTGATTATACACATATTAATACAAAGTGCAATAAGGAACTTGCATCAGAAACTAACAATAATATGAAAGTCAATTCGCATCTAGTAGTGATCTGAAATAAGACAAGTTTCAAAGCTGCTCTTTGCCTTTTAAAGATAATGCTGTTGAAACCCACAGTAGAATGTCTTCACCTATTGTAATCTGAACTTTCAACTTTACTTTTGCCTTGCTTATGGTATTGGCACTGTAACCTATTTTAAAGATGCATATCACAACAAAATGCTGAAGGGAAGCGAAGGCATAAATCACTCTTTTTATTTTGGTACTGTCTGTTTCAGAAAGAGACGAAGAAAGATTCTATGGCTCATTTTGTGGACTGTTCTTTATGGTATGCTTTTCTTTAAAGATATGTTTTATGGAATCTACTTTGTGCATACCACTAAATATGACTGCAATCATATGTATAGGATACTTTTCACATGTTGCAGTTAGGCAAAAAACATATCCGACTTTTACCTTTAAAACGCACGAGTCCTATGGCATCTAAAATATTTGTTTTCATCATTAGCTTTTGTCTGCTGAAAAGCTGATTCAGAGCTATATTTTCAAACCACAATTTCCACACATCGATATGTATCACAAGAAGATCCTTCATGTAGAATTACTTACATTTACGATCTATAGTATGCCAAGCACTGCTTTAAGATGTCTATCATCCCCCCCGTACATTTTCTCCTGGGTCAACCTTTATCTTTCTTCCCAAAGTAATATACCTATGATTTGGTGGATCAGTATTCATCCTCATAAGATGTCCAAATACTTCTATCCTTTTGTCTCGATCTTTACTTTACCAGACGGTGTGTCATTTATTTTTTTTGGATTGTGTAGTATTAAAGCTAACATTTGAAAAAAAAAGGAATATCCCATTCATTAAGATATAAACCTCACAACATGACAACAAAATGAAAAACAACTATACTAACATACCTACTCAAGAAGCAATGAACACAATGTGGCAAAATACATATTTAAGAATGCTTTCTTACTGCTTTTAGAAAACCCATAAACTAAAGCCACCTAAGTAATAATACACCCTAAGGTAAGCATCATTTTAGAATGTGCAATCAATAACTCCTCTAACAATTAGATTGCAACCTTCCTACATATTCTGACAAGGTTAACAAAACAAAACAAAGAAACCCGGATGTTAAATACAGATGTCTGAGCAAGCTAGATGCGAAGTGTAAATAGCAGATTAAACATATTAATTCTTGCACACATACAATCAATGCAGATACATGAGATATTTCAGGAATGAAAAAACATGCAATAACAAAACAAAAACAATGAAAAATGGGGAAGGGATTATGCCTGACTATGGGAGCCAGGATAATGTAAGTTCCCCAAAATTTAATAACACTTAAACTTGATCATAATGAGCATTAATACACTTCCATTTTAGGCAGACCTCCTCTGCATTCTGAGACCCCTGTGACGTGTTATACAGTAAACAACGCAAAATGACGATTAACTGTGAACTGTATCATGCACAATCAACATATGTAAACATAAGAACAACTAGTTCTTGACCAAATATCATTTGTCAAATGGTGTTAATACTTGTCAAATTTATGCATTTTATACACCCAAGGTCAAGGAATACTCATGCAACAAATGACAACAAAATAGATTTGAATATTTAATCAGTTCTTATGATTGTTGTTTTTTTCTTTCTAAATGTTATATCTAGTCCTCATTATTACTGTTACGTTGTCTCCTGTGGTCCCTTTGTGTGCACTTGTGTGACTACGGAGTATCATCTGCAGATTCAGATATCAGTTTGTTCTTGTGAACTTCTTTGATACGGTTTTCATGTTCAGCCAGTCTCTCCTGCATACATTCCTGCTGCTCTTCTCTATTCCTCAGGGCATTCTCCATTTTCTGAACAAGCTGCTCCTGCAGTTCATCTGTTGATGGTCCTCTATTTTCACTGGCTTGGCAAACTTCATTGATGTGGTTGGCATGTTCTTGCAATTTGGCAAGCATACTCTTCAACTGATTATGACGATTTACTTCATATGTTTCCATTGTCTGTGACAGTTTCATCTCTGATTTACCCTCAAACGATTTTACCATTTCATCTCCAGATGTGTGAACTTCTTGCACTTTAAGGAAATGTTCTCTGAGACGTTCCTGCAGGGCTTTGATCTGAGTCTCACGATTTTCTCGGCGAATCTCCATGGACCGACTGAGCTTTTCCTTAGTTTTCTTACTGAACTGTTCACTCTCACTTTGTGCCTTAGTGACAACCTCAATTGCTTTCTGTCTCTCCTTTGCAAGTTGTTCCAACATTTCTTGCTCAGTCAAACTTCTACGTTCTTCAGTCCTCTTAAGGATATTTTCAATCTGTTCCTGTGACAGTTCTCTCTTTTTGACACCATTTGGAGACCGCTGCAAAGGTGATCTCACACTTTCTACTGATGCTGCCTTTAGAATTACATCGAAGGTGATACCACTTTGTTTTGCGTTCTGGTTTTCAGTTGCCATCCTATATTTTTAATAGCTTGACAAACGCTATCAAATTTATTTAAGAGAAGAGCCAGAATAAAACTTAACATTATTAAATTATACAATTTTAAGTTGCAACATAAACAATGGTACAAGTTTAGCATTATACGTTTACATTCCTTCATTCATTCATAACCCTCCACTCCCAAAGAAGCATAGGCCTTCAACAAACGCATGCTAAGTCCTCCTGTCACGTGCCATCATCTCAAGTTCTTTCCACGTTCTCCTCATCATTTTCACCTCTGTTTCCAGCTCTCTTCTCCATGTGCTTCTTGGTCTACCTCTGCCTCTCTTGCCCTGGGGATTCCAGAACAAGGACTGCCTTGTAATGCTATCAACAGGTTTCCTCAGTGTGTGTCCTATCCATCGCCATCGTCGTCTTCTCATCTCTTGTTCCACTGGCACTTGTCTAGTTCTTGTCATCAGTTCCACGTTGGTAACAATAAATTTACATTAACTGCCTGTAAAAAAAAATTGTATTTTAATAAATACTTGCCCTAAATATATATTCCTTGTTTCTGTGCAGGTTCTCTCCCGTTACTACTAAAATACCGCAATAAATTCCCTTATTAAAAAACACGTGCTCACATATTCACTACGTAAAAACACATACCGTTATTTCCATACCACATATGGTAGTAGGGGCGCGAGGTGTTAGAGATTTTAATGTACTACGTTCAGCTTATGATTGGGTCATCAGTTCTATTCCCCTGTACCTTTGCATTCTTTAAATGTCTGTCACTATCAGTTCCGGCAAACCAGGCAGATTATCAAACCTACCAAACCTCCACTTCCCGTAGAATAAAAGATGCGTAGGACTGAGTGATACAAATTAAGGCATCTCTATATTGGTAATTGGTGTAGTTAATAAACTAGACAAAATTTTGTCTAGACTAGATTTTCCGTAGACAAAATGTTTGGATATTAGACTGGCGTGTTAAAGAATCTGTACCTCCACTTACATCACACAGAAAGAGAGGAGACGCCAGATAGGAGATAAGAAACATTTCTAGTATAGGACGTGATTAATACCAGAAGTAATTGATACAATTAAAAGTGCTAAACTTCAGATAGTGTATTCAAAGCCACTGTTCCCAGAAATGTTCCCTAAGTACTAAAGCTGGAATTTGTAGATTAACGGGAGATGCTATTTTGTTATGTCTCCTTTTTTTCTAGTACTAGTTCATGGTACACATTTAGTGGCACCAATCCTGAGAGAGCGCTGGCGGTCGCTGTCTCGAGAGACTGCGCGTGGTGATCCCGGTACGACCGGCCCTTCCCAGTTCATCGGTTAGCGAGGCAGTAGTTTGGCTCCTGTGACGCACGTCTGTTCGGACAGTTATATGGTTGATCCTGCCAGTAGTCATATGCTTGTCTCAAAGATTAAGCCATGCATGTCTAAGAGGCTCTGTCTATTTTGGCTGGAATTAACCAGGAAGGATCGATGGTTTTATAGCGAGTAAATGTGCACTTAAAGGCAAGTTCGGGCACAATGGGCTTATCACATGTTTGTCAAACATTTTGATTACATATTTTACCCAGGAGCCTTGTGCTCTTTGTGTCACCTCTACACTTCGTTTTACTGGGGGGTAGAAGAGGTTCCAAATCTTAAGAGACGATTCTAGAAGACATACCAGTTAAATTATTTGTGAAACCGACGTGTAAATCTAACGTAACGCCAAACGTCACTCGACTCCTGCTGCGAGAAGGAAAGTCAATAATCTATACAGATCCAGCATCACTAAAACAAGGCCCCAGCGACATCTCATCATCGAACACTGCTAAAGCTAAGATCTAAGGCTGAAATCCAGTACATGGACTAATTTTCCTTCCTTACTTACTTACTTGCCCCCAAATGGGTACCAGAGCTACTCTGGGAAGGTTAAGGCGGCCGGCGTGATGCCGACCACATCACCCCTCGTGTGCCGACGGTCAAGATAATATGGGCGTAACACCATATTCTCAATATGCCTCAATGGGCGTGTAACGGGTTCCTTTACCTTTACTTACTTACTTAGTCGTTCCCCTTCTACCGTGAGGAAAACTTAAAATAATTTGACATGAAGAAAATATCTACTTATTAGATAACCTTATCCGGACATGTTTTTGTTAAATTAAACTGTAGCGTAAAGTTTTTCTTGTATGATGATAGTGTTTAGAGAAGAAATAGAATTCTCTCAAAAAATGTATGAAGTCCCAGTGTCAGAGAAGAGCACTGGTATCACAAGTGAGCTACGGCTGTGAATACTCTGAGCGAGACAATAGTTTAATGCTTCAGAAATATACTTTGCCACCTTAGCTAAAGTAACTCATGTGATATTATAATAAAATTAGAACAAAAGTAACCCAACTTAAAGATCCCATGGGGACTTTTTGGTTAAGTTTAAACTTATAATTATATTATCACCTTGATGTGTGTATAAAACCATAATCACCATCATCCAACACTAACCCTTCATTTCAGAATTAGATAGATGTACATAATGAATTGTAAAAATTGTACTCAAGAGACTTGTTAAATTTTTAACAGTTTAAAATTATTTTACACCACAAATGTTCCCTCACTGTTGTTAGTTATCTTAGTCTGTCTCTTTTAATCTATTCCCTAATGTCTCATCATATGATCTTTGGAAGTCTCACATTGGCCACTGGAATATTCTCTAGTTTACCCAACTTTGAATCAGCACTTGTCCATATATGGGTTGACACATAACATTGTTTGTCTGTAAGTCACACTTCAATCCAATCCCAGCAATTAGGGGGGAAAAAGATATGGAACACTTCAACCTCTGGGCTCCTGTTATGGTTAGGTAGCAGGATCGAAGGTCCTCTTGACTTCAGGGTTTTTGACATTTGACTATAGAACCTGGAACGAGGAGGATCGAGTGGCTAGGCAATGTCATGGAGACCTATTACATTTTAAGGTGTAATGAGATGAGGGTGTAATCATATGTCTGCATGTATAATAAATGATACATGGCTGTGTATGATTTAGATATAGAGAGACAGACTGGTGTCTACTGCAAAACATTGTATCAAATATAATAATACATGAATAATTAAAACAATATGAATATATGGGCAGGATGCAACCTTTTCTGTCCACACCTACATGCCAAGTCAGTACTGGTCTTGCTGGTGGGTTATAGACCCAGACAACACCAGAATAGATATATTTAGCCCTGACAAGGACTGTGGTGGTTATATTTCAGGGTTTCCAATCTTCAGCATCATATCCACACAAACAATATGTCCGATACATTCACAACACACCAAAATCTGAAATAAAATTGATATTATTCACAGATATATATATATATATATATATATATATATATATATATATATATATATATATAATATATATATATATATATATATATATATATATATATAGTAAACCTACACACCCTCTAAGATCGATTCCAAGCTCTTATGAAGACTGTAATCTGTGAAGAAGATCTGCCCTTCATGCAGTGGCAACTGACGTAGTCTAGACAGAACTCTACTTGTCTTCTGGCTGGGTTTTAGTTGTGTGTGTTTTTGAACTGAGCGTTCTCGCCTTAAATATTGTAAGCGCGTGCGTCTCGGAGGCCAACAAAGTTTGGTCCTTTTCAAGCACTGAAAATTTCTCTTTTTTTGGGTATTATGTGCTTCTGTCCCATCTATCGCTCCAATACACACTCATCCAAGTTTATTTAGCACGTTGTCTTATCTTTCCTTTATCTTCCCCTACTGGAAGCTTCCTTTTCATATGCTTAAACCTACAATCGCATAATGCATGTATTTATCATAAATTTATAATGATTATCCCTAGGTTAGGCTTGTGATGTGAAAGTCCAATAAAACTGCAAATATCTAATTATATACATACTTCTTCCAACTTTCCTTTTGGATTTCCATTCCTGCATATCCCTTCTGTGAAAATCTTTAATATTTATCACATTTCACTTATACGTTGTTCCATGTACAAACGAAATTATGTTTCTAACATTCGACACTTTTCTTCGCCATTGTTGTTGTTGTTGTTTTGATGAGTTGATGGGTGGAGAGCGGGCATTTAACAGCTGATGAAAGTTGGTTATAATTGGGGTATTTAGTGTCATTTTATTTACTAATTTTGTATTCAATTTAAATAACTATTGTCTTTTGTAGTTGCTGATTTTTATTTAATTAGTATTTGTCCATTTTATTTTCTCTTTTGTATTGTTTATAGATAACTATTGTCTTTTACACTTGGTTTTAGTTTGTATTAGTATTTGTTCTTTTTGAGTTGTTGCCCTTTTTTATATACCTCGTTGTCTTTCCTTGTCATATGAGTAGTTAGTTTTTTGTTAATGCTTTGTTAGTTCTTGCTGCTTAATTTCTATTTAGTTGGATGTTTTTCCTGAAGTACTAACCTTATATGTTTTCCTTTGTTTTATGTATATATCTTTTAAGTATTGATTGAGCATCTCTTGGGGAATCTATACTTAAAACCTTATCACCTGTTAAGTCTATATTGTGATTTCTATAGTAAGTTTTTAATTCAAGCCTTTGTTGTTCATACTTTTTACAGTGGATCAGGTAGTGGTCTATGTCATTCTCTTCGTGACATTCTTGGCAGTGTGGTTTTTCTATCATAAAGTATGCTGCACCGAGACGGAGACACCACAGTTTTTTGTTCGATGGTATCTTTAATTCTTCTCTGACCTGGCACGTCCTCGTTGATTCTTTAAGCAGTTTGAACGCGTGTCTGCCTTTTCTACTTTTCTTCCATGTTGTCTTCCATTCCTCGTTTATAGTTATCTTCACTTGGCTCTTGACCTCCGACTTTCCCAGTCCTGCTCTTATATTGTTTTTACTTGTTCTTCTATTCTTGGCGTTCTGGTCTGCCAACTCGTTACCAGCAATACCTATATGTGCTGGAACCCACACTAGCCTCACACTACATCCTCTGTTCCCTAGTGATGTATTAATTGCTAAAACTTCTTCCTTTATGTCTGGCCGGCTACATTTACCTGGGTGTTCTAGGGCTTGTAGTGATGATAGTGAGTCTGTAAATATCGTAACAGCTTCTGGTGGGTTATCTTCGATTATTTCTAAACTTTTAAGAATTGCTACCATCTCTGCGGTAAAAATCGAAGCCCCTTCCGTTACACTGTAGCTCTTTTTTATTCCCCATTGTGGTATTACAACTCCGGCACCTAGTTGCCCACTATCACCATTGGATCCATCAGTGTAGACGGCCAGACTTTGTTTAGTTAATTGATCTATGAACTTTCTACTTATCATTTTGACTTCCTTATCTTCTATATTTTGTTTGATCTTTTCAGTAAGTGAGTAGTCTATGATTGGTGTTTTTAGTTCCCAGGGTGGTATTTTGCTTCTGTATTTATTACTATTTTCAATTGTGTTTGATAGTTCTTTGAACTGCGTTAGGTCTTCTATAATTCTCCACCCTGTTGGATATCTATCTTTATTTAAGGGGACGTCCCATACACTTGGTTGGTTTTTGACAAATGCTTTATATGCTGGGTGGGGCACTTCTTGTGCTACTTTACTCCAATAATTTAATCTCAGTTCTTTCCGTCTTAGACCAAGGGGAGGTATGCCAAGAGCTACTTCTAGCGCTTCTACTGGTGTTGATATAAATGCACCTGTAATGGTTCTCATAGCTGCATTTTGAATCTTGTGCTTTGTTAGAAGCTGCAGCTGAGTCATAGATTATGCTGGGATAATCCAGTTTCCCCCTGATGAAAGATTTGTAGAACATAAGTATATTTTATTGCTGCCCCCCCCCCCCCCCCCATCCATTACCTTTTACAATCCTTAGTATATTTAGGGATCCCCTACAGCTTTCTACTAAATTGTCTATATGTTTATTATAATTTAGTTGTTTATCTAAAATTATGCCCAGAAATCTTGTTGTTGAGGAGGTACATATTTTCTGTCCTTTAATGGTTATATTGGTTTTGTTATTTTTTTTTAAATTTCCTTTGCTGAAAATCATACCTGCTGTTTTGTTTACATTAATTTGGAAGAACCAACTTTTCATCCACTCTGAAACTTCGTCTATTTGATTTTGAAGTTTTTTGTAAACATGGTCCAAGTTTTTTCCAGATCGCCAAATGGCACAGTCATCTGCAAATGTGATACTGCATTCTTTATGTCGTTAAATTCATCTGCTAAGTCATTTACAGCTATAGTGAAAATTGAAGGTGAAATCACGGATCCCTGAGGAATCCCATTCTGTTGTTCATATATATCTGACTTATCATTGTTTACCTGTACAGCAAAATACCTGTCCTGTAAAAAGTTTTCTATATACCTATAGGTTTTACCAGTAATGCCAATCTTTTTCATTTTGTAAAGAGCTCCATCTCGCCAGCATTCATCACATGCTCTAGCGACATCTAGAAAAACTGCTACTTTTTTCTCTTTTCTCTAGAACCCTAGCTTTACATCGTGTTCTAATCTTACTAGCTGGTCTACTGTACTTCTGTCTGCTCTAAACCCTGACTGGTTTGGGCTATATAACTGATTTTTTTTTCAGGTAGAATTTAACTCTTTTGTTAACAACAGTTTTCAGTATTTTACCTAGTTGTGATGTTAAGGAGATAGGCCTATATGAACTTACATCATATGCTTCCTTATTTGGTTTTAGGATGTGTACTATAATAGCTACTTTCCATGCTTTTGGTATCTTTCCTTTTTGTTATAAAGGGAAGTTATTATGTTTATAGTTCTTTTGGGTACTTTCTTAAGGATTTCATAACTAAGTATATCTTGCCCTGAGGCAGTAATAGATTTATCTTTTATTGCATTAGTTACTTCTTCCTCTGTTATATCAGCATCTAAATAGTTTGTTTCATCTATCTGGTCCGGTAGTTCTTTTTAAAACTGTATCCTAAGTCTTTCTCTTCTGTCATTTTCTTCATGTCCAAGACTACGTTTTGCACTGACTTTATAGAAATACTCGGCAAGGGCATTAGCTTTTTCTTTATCTGTTTCTGCTCTCTTTGGTTGTTTGATTGTTGGCATTGTTGTTTTCTTATTGTTCCCTTTGATTGACTTAAGCTTTTTCCATACTTCTCTAATTTGAGTGCTAGGTTTAAGTGACTGACAAAACTCCTTCCAGTTAGTTTCTTTGGCTTTAAATATTATTCTGTTAGATTCATTCCTAATAAGTTATACTCATCATAGTTTTCTTCTGTTCTGTAATTTCTATATTTTTGTAAGGCCCTTTTTCTTCTCTCATGAATTTCTGCACAGCTTTTATTCCACCAGGCAACTGGTTCTTTATTCCATTGAGTTTCTCTTTTCTTATTAATGTTATTTAGTGGTTTAAGGTGCTGTGGCATATTTTTATTTGGTATATATTTTATTGCTATTTTAAGAATTTCATAGGTCAGTGTTTCTGCCCACAAGTCAGTATCATCTGATTCCATGTCTTTATATTCCATCCCCTCTAGCTCTGATTGGAAAGCTTCCCAGTTTGCTTTTTTATAGTTGAAAGTCGTTTTCTCTGGTTCTGGGTTCGGACTGACATTTTCATGCATGGTTATTTGTTACCGTCATTTTTGTCGGTTCCAGAAGATGTAAATCTATTTTATATTTTTGATAATCGAAGGTACAGAACTGTATGTTAACTCCCTGACACAGGTTGATTAGGGGTTACCTTCCCTGTGTTGATTCTTTCTTAAGACGTGATAGTTAACTGTTCTCAAATCTGTTCTGTCTACGCATGCGCTAGCTTTTAGCGCGAACCGAACAGACTTCCGTCTGTGAGAGTTATGAGCTGGTTTTCTGCCGGACGAAGATGTCCGTTGTTCTTCTTCTGCATTATCTGGGGAAAAGATAGTCTTGTCATATTAGTGATTTCCCCAGAGTTATTCTGTTCGTCTGGAATGACGACAGGTGTTATTTGTGTAGTGTTTGGAATTCTGTCCAAGGTAAAATTACTTTATTATTACGCAAAGTTTGCAGAACATTTAGTATGAACCTGTGAGTAGCGCTCACAGTTCTTGTGATCCAGAGTCCATTATGTGGGCTTGACGTAGCCAGTTAGGTCTATGCGTTGAAGTACTTTATGGAAGCACAATAACCATATATTGTTATGAAACCCGCAGGATGGCGGTACGTTTCAGCATGAAAGATAATACATGCCTATGGAAAAATGTACAGTTGTTTATCAACCATTATAAGGCCCGTCATTACGGCCTATAACTTTGAGCAGAAGAAGAAGTACCTGAAAGGTGAAGCCAGATAAAGTCTTGACTGTATTATCAAGTTCACAGACTTCCATATTAAGCAACTATATTTGTTTAAGGACTACCTGACGCGTTCAGTCAGGGGGCCCTGAGCTCCAGTAGGAAAAGAATGTGTTGTCAAGCCAACGTTATTAGCATCATACCTACGAGCTGTATGGAACTGATGATGTTCGATGTTATTAATTATTACCACCTATGAACAGTTATTAAAGGACAGACCATTGTCGATAACGTCCTTATAGATGAGTGGTTCAAGCTTTATTTACCAGATGTTTTGCCAGTCTATCCAATATACATGATGTGTTTTGATTCTCGTCCATTTGACTGTACCTGTTGATGTCACTGTGTCACGTAATTAAATGGTTGAAAGTTCCAGCAGTTTTCTACAATTACTGACTACTGCATGTGAGTGAGTGGGTGCCTTGTTTACATTTCAAAGATCCTATACGCATTCGTGTCTCTACACACCCACCTCACTTGTCAACCATACAATCTTCGAGTACCTTACATAAAAGAAATGTCCGATGTTTGAATGTCAACATGACACCCTGTCAGCGCCTCAACGCCTGGTGAGCTATTCATGCATAACAAAGCTGCTTGGCCCAGGTCGGACGGACTACAACAGTACACAGCAAGGAGATTGTTACGTTCCTACATATCATACGTAAATCCCACCTTAACATTTGTAGTGGTCACATAAAAAGAGGACATAACGTTCGTGGTGGCCGTAAATATACGGTAACATTATTATAATTGGCAGATGATCTGAGTTTGTGTCCTGTAACACTTCCCAATTTACATTCGCTAGGTTGTTAGTTGCTATACTTATGTCTATTGCGGAGTCTGCCTTGTTAGCTTGCGGATTAATTCTAGTTGCAGTTCCATCATTTAGTATTAGTAGTTCATTGTTTTCTATGAAGTCAAGTAGGCATTTTTGCTGCATTGTCTGCATGTTGTCCACCCCAAGCATAATGATGGGAATTTAAATCGCCTACTATGATTGTTTTGGGGCCTAGTCTAGTGCTTATGGATAGTATTTCTTCATCTTTAATTGTGCCATCTTTAGCGTATACATTTAAAATTGTTATATTGTTTGGTTCAGCTGCTATAGTAACCTGGATACCTTCTATATTGGTTGCATCAAATACTTCCCAGTCTATAATATTTAATGTTTCGCTAACTAAGACTGCGACACCCCCTCCTCTACCTTCTTTCCTATCGTGCCTAAGTATCTTAAAGCCGTTACAACTATATCTACTGTTTGGGTTTAAATGGGTCTCTTGAAGAGCATACATAGCGGTAGTTCCTCCTGTCTCTGCTAGTAGGGGTGCACAATTCTTTTTGATACCCCTACAATTCCACTGTATAATTCTAAATCCGTTGAACTTTAACATCATCTAGTATCCCTTATATTTTGGTTAAACTATCAAATTTGCTCTTATTCTGTATTTCCTGTACTCGTGGACCCATTATCAACCAGGTTTACAAGAAATTCCTTATTCAGACTTGTCATTTTGTACCTAATTTTTTTCTATTAAGTGTGGTAACAGTATCTCTACTTGTTCTTTGATAGTTTCTTTGATAGTTTCTTCTAGGTTGCTTTTGTTTTCCTGTTGCCTTATGTTCTTTTTGACCACTTTCCTATTTTCATCCATTACTACATTCACTTCTTCGCCATTGTGAACCGGCTTCGCTCTGATAACATAGCCGACTGCGCATGCGCGACATCTACTATTTTCAGAATGCTTAGTTACAGGCAGTTCGTTTTCGTTGCTTTCAAGGCTTGTCAAAATCCTCATCTCTGTTTGTTCCATCAGTCCATTAACTACGCGTGTTTTTGCACACTTTGCTACACAAACATCTTTATTTTAACCTTGTTTTCTAAATATATTTCATAAATAAATATCAATCAGTCAATACCCTTTAGCTCCTTAAGGAGCATTGACCTTTAGTAAGCACATGACACGTCCTCCTATTACGTGACATCAGCTCAAGTTTCTTGCACGTTTTCCTCATCATGTCCATTTCTGTTTCCAGTACTCTTCTCCATGTGTTTATTGGTCTACCTCTGCCTCTCTTTCCGTGAGGATTCCAGAACAAGGATTGCCTTGTAATGCTATCAACAGGTTTCCTCAATGTGTATCCTATTCATCGTCAACGTCTTCTTCTTTTCTCTTTGTTGAGACACAAAAATAAGCAACTCAAATGTCAAGTCAGTACTATTATATGGCTCAGAAAGATAGAGAACAACAAAAACCACAACAAAAAGCTACAACCATTCATAATTTAGTGCTTGGGTAGAATAGAAGGATTGAAATGGTATTAATTGTTAATCTACAAACCCTAGTTTTAGTACTTGCAGGAAGATTCCTGGGAACAGTGACTATAAATATACTATCTAAAGTTTAGCACTATTGATTGTAATGATTACTTCTGGTATTAATGATGTCACTGAAAGGTACGTATATTCAAATAGAATTAAGAAACCAACCAGAAATAATTATGTTGGCACATTATTCTATCTCCGACCGGAAGATTCTTATAATTTGGTTTTCCATATTCTATTTTTTCGTTTCCACAAAAACTGTGGATGTGTTTATCTCAAAACACGCCGACGTGTAGATGGAATAAAGCAGTAATAGTGCGTCGATTGGTTCGAGGAATCAAATTCGACCAGGCATGGTGGGTGATGGAGAGAGAAGGTATGTTTCAAGGTTTTATTGATGGCACATTCGCTGGATGTAAAACGCAAGTAAACGTTAAATTATTATTTTTTTTTTAACTTTTTTTTTTTGTCGTTCTTCCCATTTTACAAAAAAAACAGGTACATTTTGCATGAAATACTCGTACAAGAAAAATACTTTGCATATTACATTTGAAACCTCGTGCGCACTCTCACTTCCATTATGTACTTAAACAAGTTTTAAAAAAAGGAATAATTGAATAAACAAATACTTAAAAAGAAAATAAAAAAAAATAAGTAATTTAGATTTTATATAGGTTTAAAGAAGAACAGTGGAATAAATAAAGTTAATTTCATTTTAAAGAAGATTTTAAAAAAATAGATTTAGAGCTAATCAAACTCCTATTTAGTTCATAGTATTTTACATATAAAAATCTTACACTTGCTCACACTTTCACATGTACACTTGAACTACTGTTTAGACACTCCGAAATGAGTCAAAGCATTTAAGAAGGAACATGAAGAAGAGAAGAAGCCTGGAATCTGCACCTATATGCCGACATATACATACACGCACATACATACATTCGTTCCGTTTTTTGATCCTTGAGTTGTATTTCTTTTTCAATTAACTAAAACCAGTACATTTTATAATACATATAACCACTCACGCGTACTCGCACTCACTGGAACACTTAAAAGAAAGTTTTCTTATAAACTCGTTCACACACACATTGGAAATTGCACCCATAAAGCTTAACATGGATATAATTATTTAACATATGTTCAGTCAGTTCTGAGTTGAAATTAGTTTCCTACCCGCCCCGACCCCTCCACCCCCACCCCCACCCCTCTAATCCCTTCAAACTTTGATATATTGTGTTTTTTGTAGGTATAATTGTGAGAATAAGTGGGCGTTGTACTATTTCCCTTCATACACCGCGCAGTTCCTACATATCCAGAGTAAATATTTAAATTCCACTAGCAGGGTCACAAGTTTCAGTTCTACTTGTTGTGTACACTTTGGTAGGGAATTCAGCATGATAGCTCTATACATGTCAATACTGCGTGTAATGTAAGCCGTTTGTTTATTCGTGTAATAATTTCTTGAGGAATGGTTTGAACATTTGCTATGTAAATCAATTTAGGTAAAATAAAGGTGTTGATTAAAACCGATGTTCCGAAAATTTTAGTAGTTTTGTATTAATATCTTTCTAGTTTGTTTTTTGTATTTTCTCTAACATGTTTTTCCTATACCTCTGTGTTGGTGTGGCAGTGTATGTAA